>SDVV010038861.1:0-10688 GCA_016164225.1 Gammarus roeselii | reverse complement strand
ATTTTTTTTTTTTTTTTTTTCCCAAGATTTCCAATAACATATATTGTGGATCATGTTCTGAAACATGATGTAGCTACAAACCGGCCGCCGACAGATGCTCTGTCACGAATTCACTTTATCTCTCGTTTCGCTAATTCAAATAGTGCATATAAAAACTAAGTTTGATGTATTATACCTAAGTATTGAAAACCCATTGCTAGACGATGGAATTTAATGATTTAATAATAATAATAATAATAATTGGATATACAAAAAATACTTCAGATGTTAGGATCGCTAATCTGAAAATGTACAATTGTGGTCTTGAAATAAAAAATTATACTAAATATAATTTTTATTACTTATTTTCCTTCTATCAGAAACCAATAATCAATTGTTGCCATTTTTTCCCGTGCTGCTCCTTCCCGGAAGAGGCGTATACTAATCTGATCAATATTCATGATGGACATGTTATGGAATGATCAAATATTGCCCAAACACGTGATTGAAAATGGTTATTATATTTGTTCAGAGCGTTGTATTGTATGATCCAATATTCCTGTAGGTTGGGAATTTTGAATTATCCTGAAATTCCCGTTGAACGTATTTTAGAGTGATCCAATATTCGTGTGCACGTGCCTGAGAAGTCCCACAAAATTTGTGTAGCCCGAGCTTGGACAATTTCAGAATCGGTGTTACACGTTTTCTGGGATATCCTGCTTTTAGTGTCGCCACACATCCTTATTACCTTCAACGTATCACAGTGCTTTCAAAAACTGCTGAATACTCGGTAGGTATGGCTCCCCTAAGAGCCGACCGAGTGCCCTGTGAGGAGCCATCAGGGGGTATTGATGAGAGAACATCAGCATTAGGGGACGATGAATCTGCGACTGAACGGCAGCAGGGCTCATGAAAGAGAGGAATAGAGGGCATTAACAATGCAACGGGATCATATGAAGAGTATTTTGAGGCTTATCAAAATGAGGTAAAATGTTTAGAGCTTCTTTTCAATACAGTGTACTCAAAATGTTGCTAAAAAAAGTACTTGTCTCAACAGAAGAGCATACAAATAATAATAATAGACCGTAGTATAGTTCACAAATTTCGACTAAATCACTTTATACTATTTATCCACAATCCTGAATTTTATTTCCATTGATTCGTACATGGCATTCTAATTGTTGACAGATAGAAAGCAGATGGAACTTTGGATAACCGGTGTTTTCCTTATCAACGTAGAATCATCCTACTTAGATAAGGAATCAACTGTACGTAAATGCGTAAGTAAGAATACGCCATCGCCTTGCATGAATGAATGTATCCACTGACATGAATGGTAACCAACGCGCTGCATGCTCGTTGATAGTGATTGCAATGATTGTGCTACGTGGTTGAATCCCAGTATCTCTTACGTATGCCATTACAGGGCTATACGGGGATAAGGCACTCACATTTCTGTACGCAAAGCTCATTATATGGCGCCTGATTTGCATAGATGCAACAGGAGCTGCAACAGGAGCTGCAACAGGAGCTGCAACATGAGCTGCAACATGAGCTGCAACGAGATCAGCCAACGCTCGATTGTGTTGTTGCTTACCATAGTGCTGGGTTAAAACAAGACAGCTATTGACATATTACAGTTATTGACATATTATAGCTGATGACATATTACAGCTATTGACATATTACAGCTATTGAAATATTACAGCTTTTGACAGATTACTTTGTCATCAGACGACTCATGCAAAGTCATGCTTGGTGCATTGCCATTTCTTGCATCATTCCACATTAGTGTCAGCGAGGGCTTAATTCTGGTATGCTACTATTGGCAACTATCAGTGGTCATTGAGTGCCTAATTCTAATATGCTACTATTGGCAACTACAAGTGGTCTGTGAGTGTCCAATTCTGCTATGCTACTATTGACAACCACAAGTTGTCTTGAGTGCCTAATTCTGTTATGCTACTATTGGCAACTACCAGTGGTCTATGAGTACCTTATTCTGTTAACCTTCTATTGGCTAGTACCAGTGGTTAGTGAGTACCTAATTCTATTATGCAATATGTTCCATAGCTGTTGATGTGTACCTAATTATTTGCTACCCAAATTTTTCAACAGAATGTACATTGGTAGCAGGCCTCTAATACTACAAATTAAAGTTATTTATTTCCTGTGCTAGTTTACAGTTATTGACATATCTACATAGATGACGCTACTGTGATCAGAGAATAGTAGGGTATAAAGCAAGACGATTGGCCGCTACATCACTTCCTCACCAGACGGAAGGTCGTGGGAAAGTGTTGTGAGGTGCGTCATGTTTGTGTAACGTTAGTTGATGCGTAGGGGTCTTTTAACGATTCTATCATACCGTGTACTTTTTGCCTCAATCGTGGTGTTGAATCGTACTTTAGTGTGTGGCGTTTTGCGAGTTTGTGTGTTTGAGGGCTGAGGTTTGAATATTTGTGTTGTTTGGTGTTAGTTGTTTGTTGAGTTCCTTGGCGGTGTGACGGTCTGTGGTGCAACAATGCATAACTTTTTGTTGTTGGGTGGGGCCCTGATGACCCATGGTAGGTGGATTAAGAGAACTGTTGATCGATGTGTGCGGCCTTCAGTCGGTCGACCAAATCCTGTCGATCATGCCATTGATGTTGAATCTGAAGTACTTGGCTCTCTTCTCCACCACTGGGTAAGGTCCTCGATAGGTGGACTGTAATGGAGTTCCGACTACATCTGTGCACACGAAGTATGTATTTGTGTTTGTGTTGGCCCGGTGCGGCCTGGCGCATTGTTTCCGTGACTAGGTTGGTGTACTGCGCGAGATCTCGTGTTGTTCACTGTGTGCTTTTGACTATAAGGTCTGCAGGCAGGCGTAGGCTTGCACCGTATGGGGTATCGGCAGAGCTCTGTCCGATGTCCTGTTTGAGTGTTGTTCTGAAGCCATGCAAAGTCAAAGGTAGCCGATCCGCCCAATTGTAAGGCTCGGGTTGAACTTTGAGGCTTTATTTGTGTCTATGAGGGAACCTCTGCCGCCAACTTTTAGTTGGCGCCAGAGTTGGCTCTCAAACTGTGCCCTCGTTCGGCGGTTATGGTCTCTGATACTCCGTACCAAGAACCCCAGTGTGGGATGAAGGCGTGCTACGGTAGTATTAGTAGTATGTAGTAGGCCGGGACGGGCTGAAGAGTCTATTCTGGCAGTACTTCAAAATTGAATTTGCAGTCATAGGGCCTGTGCAGAGGGGCAAGCTTCCTCGTGCTGTACAGTATACGAAGACGATAAAATAATCAGCCTCCTACTCAATACGTATAGAAGCTTACTTCCCAAACATATGTTGATTATTACATAATGCGCGTTATGATTCCTAATTGGCGCCCTTGAAATCACTCATCAACGTGTATTATTTGTAGATATGTGATGTATTGTTTTTCTATTGAGATTCAGAATGCACTTTTTTCATGCGTCATATTGCTTCAGAATTTAATATAATCTTCACAATGTCCCTGACATAATTTTATTTCATTTTATTGCTTTCGTTTCTTTGAATTTCTTGATATTTCAATACAAAATATGATACAACATGAGAGCAATAAAAAAATATATATTTCTGGAAACGCGACACCGTTTAGACAGAAAAATTTGTGAAAACCTGAATGCCAAATAACTAAACAAGCATTTGAATTTCGGCTTCTCATGAACTATGATGACGCAAACATTTTTGGAATAATCTTGTGAGATTTAAAAAATTGGTAAGGCAATAATTTTCCAAACCAAGTAAATAAAATGATTTCTTGGCTTTAAATAAAACACTTAATATATTCATCAACGCAATTCGTGTTACTTCTCGTGATGAATATTTTTATGCCTACGTAATTTCAGAATACCTCTAAGTTATCTAGCTCATTACTCAATTGGGGGAACGTCTATTTTAACTAAGAAATTAATCAACCTCACAACGATTTTTTCAATAATTCAGCCAGATAATAAATATTTTATCTCAAACGATATTGAACTGTTTCATTGAGCAAACATTGGTATTTATTTGAATTGAACGACCATATATAAGCGTTGAGAACATATTACCTGAGGCTATTATAATCATATCATGATAACTGGAAAACGAATTTTGAGAACTTTAATTCATGAGCTGATGTGTACTTATTAGAATACTGCATTCAAATGTGAACGAAATATCTTTCCAAAATCCTAACATAAATTCGTTTAAGTTATTTTTTTAAATCTAATATTATATAAAACTCAGAAGCATAGAAATACTGTACTGGCGCCGCAGTTTGTCTTCGCTTCTGACGCCACAGCCTGGCACCTATGGCTGAGGGAGGACATTTTTCACGAGTTTGGGTTGTCCGAGTCGGTGACACGAGGAGAATGCCGGTGGAATGAAAAATTGTTTCTTAGTTCTTATGAAATGTTGGTCAAGTTCCGGAAGAAAGAATGAAACTTTCTGTCCGTCTTGTCTAGCAAAAAAAATGATTTAACGGATACGGCTTGCTCTATGCGAAACGGGCGTAATCATATTCGTAAAAATAAATCTTTATGTAGGTTTGCCTTCTAGGCTTGAATTCTCATGAAATTTATGGATTGGTATTAAATTGAAACAAACGGACGGTGCTCGAATCCTGTACAATCCTGCATTGCAGAGGCGCCCTGCTAAAATTACATCACTGGGTTCCTCCACCGATCGATGAAGGATTGACCGAGAATGCGAAGGCATGAAGCCCGCAAATAATCGTCATACTCAGGCAGGATTGATCTAACAGTTTTCTCATTCTGTGATAAAATTACCCTCCTCTCTATCCCGGAAATGAATTTAATTTTAATCTGAGCTGCGCGTGACAGCATCAACATTAACGGCAACGTATCAACGTAATAAATGCTGTCGAATCAGAATTCCCGAGTTGTTTTTTCTTGGAGCGGTATTTTTTTACCATTGACTTCTCTTTAGTGGGCTAAAAAACCTTCTTATTATCAGCAGCCTCGAACCGCATTGATTTTATTTCTTGACGTGCCGGTGGCTTTGTGGCGATCGGAACCTATCGTCCAAATCGGGTGCAGTAGCAGTGAGAGGGCCAGTTTAAATAAGGTCCCAATCTAGTTTCCATCGCCGCAATCTTTGCACACCTGCATTATTTACGATAAATTGGGCATATCGTCAGGGATCATCTGGCAATAATTAGGAGTGAAGGCCTTGCCATGGTGTATCGTCAGCGGCCATCTGGCGCAAATTAGAAGTGAAGGCCTTGCAATGGTCGATTTTGCAGAGGCGGTCGACTCCTGTTGCATAAATTGTATATCCCCTGCCGTGTAAAAAAATGTATAAAGAAAAGCTGTAGTGGAAAAAGCATCAGTTTACTAACAATCAATCAATGAATTAAATTAGCATATTGGGTTAACATTGTTTAAGTGCGGTCTAACGCTGCTCATGATATAAATTTATTTATTATGCTTGCCAAAAGTAGTGTATTTGCATTCCATTTCGAATGAAAAACGTGAACCCATTACGTGCAGAATATCCGAGTGGGCCTCATTTTGGACTAACAATACATTTGAAAAGAGATCATCCAGTAAATCGTCTTCTAAAACGTTAAACTACACAGTTGCTGGGGATCAATGACAAAATTCCACAAAGATGCAGTAGGGATTTACACCTCTTAAACATACACTCCTATGATTATCCTGGAAATAAATCATACAACAACAACTATAAAAATAACCAAACAAAATTCTCTACTCTGCCCTAGCCGATATTAAAACATTGCAATACACTACAGTACCCATCATAGTACAACGGTCAACCTATACAAATAAACATAAACACAACGAGTTTTGGCCTAGGGGACTCGCTAACTTCTCCAAAGCATTGATGTATGTTCCTACTCTAAATATACAATAAACTCACAACAAGACCAAGTTTGTAACAAATGGAATCTTCTATATCTATGATACCCACGTCAAACATTGTATTAGGATGTAAAAAATATATAAGAAACAGTAACAATACACAACATGTAAATAAATGATACCTGAAATAATGTTATACATTGCAGATAGAAAGGGATTATATCCAGTTATTCCTATACATGTATAAAATACCCAATACCATGCATCAGAGATTGAAACTGTACAGAGAGTATACAAAACTAAATGAAATACACTGAAACGGTCAAGTTATAATGAAATAAGATGAATGATGCAAAAACCGGCCAATTTTGCCTGAAATAGTGTGCTACATGGACGATGCAAACCTAAAATATCCTAAAAAATCCTATAACTGTATGAAATAACTATTGAACATTATAAATAAATAAAAATTCGACATATATCAACCGATCATTACTAAGTATATATAACACACTAAGACAACTTACAATAAATCCATATCGTTCAGCTTCTCTCGCTATTGGAACACCGCGTCAATGGAACACCGATATATCTGGTTCAAAACTGAATAATGCGTTCTAAAGTATACAGGATCTTGTAACAAAGCTACTGCATCCTAAGAAATATATACATCAACCCGCCAACCAGCAAACTAATAAGCCATACTATTCCTATAAATATTATATACATATGAAATAATTGGATGAAAAACACAAACGTTGCCTAAATTCAATATCAGGCTGGTACCAAACAGGGCCGATCGCACACTAAGGCTGCAAATCGAGTTACAAAATATACCTGCCACACTATTCCTATAAACAGTATATACAATATATATAATGATAAACTAAGAAAACATACAAAATATCCCAATCCAACCGCTAAGAAGCCACCAACCAACCTCCGGATGAGTTTATTTTACTCTTGAGTGATGATACTGATGTAAACATCGATTGAACATGGAAGTGCAATCTCACCTACTTTTCCAAAGCGAGAGAATTATAATGAAATGCTTCCATTGATGAAGACAATCCTATTCGCAAAGAACAAATAATTTGCATCCTGAAAATAATCCATAACGGGTTCGTTCTTCTTTTGAAGGAATGTTTCAGTCACCTGTTTATTTTGTATATTTTCTGCGTCCGAAAGCTTGTTTTGTACTTTATTTTAGGTTTCACATAATCAGGTAAAAATGCAAGGTACAAATTATTAAACGAGTTGTTTTATAATATTATTTTGAATTAAAACATTTCAACATGTCAACATTTCGACTCAGAAGTAGAGCACTAAACACGGATTGTAATATAAACGGACACAACAGAACAAAAGTGTAAATGAACAGCAAGAAGAAGTGTAGTAAGTGTAATGCGTAAAACGAAGAATCGAAAGCGGGAAGCGAAAGCGCTAAGCGAAAAGCGAAGCGAAGCCCCCACCCTCCACCCGAAGCCTCAGCTAATGGAATGAGATGTGATCTACACTTAAGATCTGCACCCTGAAATAATATGGGAGGGCCTTTCTTATGTGTATGAAGCGATCCTCCAATAAGGGAACCCCTCACTTTTTAGGCCCTTCCCCAAAGAGGCGTGGTGTCTTGAAGCCTTGGCCTTATTGGGATACAAAATAAACTTAGGCTGTTAACTAATATACAGGTTCCTCCCATCTTTCTGCTTTCAATATACTATAACCCTGAGCTCAACAGTGTGAAAAACAGCCCCTCATTGGTATGGGATCTAGTCCATACAATGCTGACTCGTCGAGTTTTATAGGATGCCCACATGGCCCTCCACTCGTCAACGTCTCCCACGTCATGTAATCCATTTGGGGGATCCCCCTGTTTGTGGAGGGGAACCGAAAAATATGCAAAGCAAGGGATTTCTTCGTGTAACTTAAGCTAGGGTTAACAGGCCTAAGACCTACAGCTTCACGGGCATACACAACGCAGCTCTTTGTTGTAATGTTCGGTTAGCAATGTTTCCAAATATATGAGCTAGCAGAGGCTGATCGGAACAAGCTCACTACAGAGTAAACGAAAGAAGGAGTTGCTAGAAGAGTAACTAAAACCGAGCGGAAGGGTACTGATAACACAATCACAGAAAATAACATTCAATTAATTGAATCTATGCCACGTGTAAATTGACCAACAGCGAACGACGTAGAAATGATACCAAGGTTGAAAAATTAATCATGAACGTGTCCGGAAATCAACCTTCAATACCACATGTAAATTATTATGTAACTATTAAATTTATTATAAATGAAAAAATATATTTTATAAATGTATGTGATCAATACCCCTAAACATTTACAAGTATAGATTGAAAATGCATATATGCAACATGCCATGCAATGAAATTGCAATACTGTATGCCCTGCATTGAAATGCGAATACCTAAGGTAATCTATGTGTAAACATACTACTTATATAACCTATTAACGTTCATAACCAATTAATATATAAAAACCTATCAACAAACGAACAATCCAAAAGCTGTCCGTCCGTTCGAAAGAGTCTTTCGTCTTCATTCTCTTCGCGCCGCCCGCCTTCGCGTCGACCGCCTTTGAGCTGCTGAAATGTCATGTGCAAACTCCCGTAGACCGGACAAAATCCGCGTGCCCGTGAGATAGTATCTACTGTTATTGAACAACTAGCATAGAACGCAATTCCCTGGTCTCAGTAGTTAAAACCTTTGTGAACCTGAAAACTGCTTTCATTTCAACTGTGACATTGATGTTTGTCCAACATTTCGTTTACCAATAATTTATCATTTACAATTATATATCATAAGAGGACAGGCGGGATAGGAATATGTACGTTCCCGAATTAATTTATTTGCTTATTCAAGTCATTCCAATGATATCGTGATGCACTTTTATTGGCCCACCAGATCGAATCTCCAGCGTCTCTTCCATCTTCGGTTTACAGTGTTTATTCAGGATAGAATTTAGACTACCCATGATTCAGGCCTCCACGATTATACTTTCTTTCTTGTCCACTTTGTAAGACTTTTAACGCCCTTCAATCGGCCATTTGCATGACTATTGGCACTGCTGCGTCAGGTCTTCAGTTCAAAGCGATCTGATATTAGCTGAGTAGGAAATTAAATTGCAGAAAACTTCCCTCGACGCGGCCTTCGGGAGAGTCATTGATGGCTGAAGAATTTAGAGTTCGTAGAATGGGCAGACAATATGACAAAGCAAATCTGAGAAGTAACTGAATAAATGACATTCGTACAAAATAATGAAATAATGATCTTTGTTAGTGGTGAGTTTCAGCAATAAATTGTATAGTCTAGCATAAAATTGCATCTATACCTTTTAGTTTTCGTATTTTGATAGCCTTGTTGTTGGCACTGATCTTCAATTACGACACATGAATAGAGGACTGATTTGATACATTAAAATATTTGCAGAATTGACTGAGACAAACACGGAGACGAGAGCGTACCGAGACGAGACGCGGAGACGGGAGCATGGCGAGACGAGACGCGGAGACGGGAGCGTGGCGAGACGAGACGCGGAGACGGGAGCGTGGCGAGACGAGACACGGAGACGGGAGCGTGGCGAGACGAGACACGGAGACGGGAGCGAGGCGAGACGAGTCACGGAGACGGGAGTGTAGCGAGACGAGACACGGAAACGGGAGCGTGGCGAGACGAGACACGGAGACGGGAGCGTGGTGAGACGAGACGTGGAGACGGGAACGTGGCGAGACGAGACACGGAGACGGTCTGCGTGGCGGGACGAGACACGGAGACGGGAGCGTGGCGAGACGAGACAAGGAGACGGGAGCGGGGCGAGACGAGACACATAGACGAGAGCGTGACGAGACGAGACACGGAGACGGGAGCGTGGCAAGACGAGACACGGAGACGGGAGCGTGGCGAGACGAGACACGGAGACGGGAGCGTGGCGAGACGAGACACGGAGACAAGAGCGGGGCGAGACGAGACACGGAGACGGGAGCGAGGCGAAACAACATAAGGAGGAGTGACGAGAGTCGACAGGTATTGCGTGAGTCACAAATGTGTCGAGAAATGACATGAATACACTGACAAAACTGGTTCACTCCTAAATTCATTTCATGTTTCGACTAATTCTCGTATCGGCATGCCATCAGTTTATCACATAAATAAAATCATAGTTGCCACTTTCTCACAAATAATTTTCTTCACTACACGGACTGGGTAAGTGGACGGAAAGAGGTGGCGGCGAGAGGGTTTCAATTGGGTACTCGTGGTATCGCGATACTCGTGGCATCGCAATACTTGTGGCATCACGATACTCGTAGCATCGCGATACTCGTTGCATCGCGATACTCGTGGCATCGCGATACTCGTGGCATCGCGATACTCGTGGCATCGCGATACTCGTGGCATCGCGATACTCGTGGCATCGCGATACTCGTGGCATCGCGATACTCGTGGCCACGCGATGCTCGTGGCATCGCGATACTTGTGGCATCGCGATACTCGTGGCATCGCAATACTCGTGGCATCGCAATACTCGTGGCATCGCCATCCCTAAGGACAATCTGAAATATCATAGTTGTTCATGTAACCACACTCAGATTATTTTCGACTGCTCTTGCTACCCATCTCTTACTTACCACATTCATCTTGCTTCTCAGCTTCAAGCGCTTCCCGGAATCACTACACGAACTATGACTCAAGTAATAAACGGTCCAGAGAGAACAATCATAGCAGTCAATTAATCATGGCCAGGACCGAAAGGTCACCATCAGCTCCGGTTGATAATTCCAGCTTCACCAGCCAGGGTGTCAGTCAGACAGCTCGTGGAATCACCACCGACATTATAT
>SDVV010038860.1:0-10688 GCA_016164225.1 Gammarus roeselii | reverse complement strand
TAAATATAAATTAAACGGGGTAGAAGTAAAAAAGTTTAAATCAGTCTTAATGGGCAAGCCTGATCTCACGTGTTTCTTTTACCTATCGTAGATGACACAACAGCGCCTCTCCGTTTATTCACATTTCGAGACTCTCTTCATCGTAGCCTGCTCGAACAATATCATACATTCGAATTACACACCTCATCCACCTTGCTGATGTATTCAGTGTATCGCTGAGGCTTATCCAATAATATTTATATCATGAATCATTTAAGATAAATCCTAATTCCAATCCCTTGTCTCTTATTTGCAATATTTTTTCTTACAATCCCCAACATGTTGTTTCAATAAAGGTTCTTGGACAGGAGACAAGAAATATATGCTAACCATGTTTTTTAGTTGATCAACCATCACGGATAACTATGCTATTCTCAAACTCAACTGAAGCTGCCCAAGTAAAGTAGCAGCAGGCAATAAGGAATGATGACCACGCCACTTATATAAGACGTTAACCATGCCAAAGTCTGATCTGATCATAATAGATTTGTGTTTGTGTTTCCACTTTATTATTATTCATTAGTTGGTCCAGAAGAAAACAATATTTTTGTTTGATAATTCAAAGTGAAAATTAAAAAGATACTTCAAAAACAACTAGTTTTAAGCCCTACTTCTCATAAGTAATAGTGCATTTATTATTCAATTAACATTTACAGACGCTGTAATGTTTATAAGCGCATTCATGAATAGCATTTTTTGAACGATTCGTTTGTTTATTTGATAACCTCACTTTTGTTACATGTTTGTACCTAACTTGATGATATTATTGGAAAGTTGAATTGTACCGTTTTCTGTCTGTACAGTACACAGACAATTATTGCACCGTTACACAGTTGATAAGATATCTATTAATTACCGGGCTCAGTAAGGCCGCTAAACTGTGAGCGCTACAGCCCAGTGACTCGTCCCAGGCAATCTGCCTGAGGGTCCTCCACTCAAGTTAGGCGATAGCAAAGTTTAGACGAGAAATGTTCGAGTGCTTCCAGCATAACATGGGAAACAAGCCTAAACGTAACTTCCCCTAATCCTATTCGGGCTGAACAATGATTATCAGCTCTGTCATTACTGTAAATGAAATATGTTGAAGTCATGGAAAAGAGCCATGGTGGTTTTGTGTGTCATTTGGGATCAGTGTTAACATACATGCAGCAAGCAGGAAACTAATCAATACCTTATGCGCAAGATACCAATGCATTCTAATTGAAAACAAAAGTTAGTTATCTGTAGATAGAACATGTGGGAAATAAATATTTCAGTAATAAGACACCCCTAAGTTGAACAAAACATTCAATCCAGGGAATTTCTTCATACATAAAACCTTGCGTCTTATTTTAATTTGGTGATAGGAAGTTGGTCCATTCGTAAAGCCGTGTTTCCGATTACAGTGCGAGGGCGCAGGCTTTGATGCCCAAATTCGAGTTTGGTGGCGTTTAATTGCTTGCGGTACTAAGGACAACTTTTTGTTGGAAAATAGGCGGTGTTCCGTTTGGTTTTTATTACAGACTGAGACAATTCGTGATCGTGTTGACTCAACTGAAGTTATGCGTTTGATGACGTACTTCCAAGCATGGGCAGAGTCTGAATGAGAGAATGGGTTTCTGGATCCATTTCAACTGATGTAAATATTAGATCCAATGTTTCTAAGTAATTTATCAGGGAGTCGAATAATCACAGCGTTATAGTAAATTCATCAGAGTCTCTTTGATTTAAAATAGCTGTCATGCTAGCAAAATGAAGCGATGGTTCAATTTTTCTTGAAGTTACATGTTTTTAGAGACGACTGTGATCTCATTCATCCTTTAACATTTACAATAAGTTAAATGGGCTCAGCAGCTCTCTTTTTTTTCATCGAAGACTTATTCTGCAACTGCTTTGAATTGATATGATTTGATTTGAGCCTCATTTCCACCAAAGCCTAAACGTGAGTCATAATGGGCTCCCCTGTAGGGCTCGATGATCATTGATTCCAGTAGGCTCGCACGCCTAGGTGTGCGAGGAAAAAAACAAAACAACGCTTTTAACGTTAGAAAGAAAGTGAAAATTGTAGCAACGTCAGACGCACGCTGGTGCGCAAAAGAAAAAACGCTTACTCGAAACGGACCTCCGCTTCCAATCCTTTAGAACTTAAAGAGTAATATGTACGCACCCTAGTGCGTACAGGTAGCATCGTCAAGATTAGTACAAGGTCAGTGGCTACACGGGCAAATTCAGCTCCGACAGCAACGCAACATAATATTTACAGCTACGCGATCCAAATGTATTGGTACAATATATTCACTCAGGAAAGATAAAGACTCAGGTGAAACGAAACAAATCCTCGCCTCAAACCCCTCAGAACCTCATGATTAACTTGTCCACACGCCAGTACGCACAGATAGTATCGTCGAAATTGGTACAAGGTTCACGGCCACACAGACAAAGCCAGCTCCGACAGCAACGCAACACAATGTTTACAGCTACGCGGTCTATTTGATTTTAAGTACAATTCATTTAGTCAGGCAAGATAAAGACTCAGACAAAACGAATCCCCGCCTCCAACCACACAGAACTCCAAGAATTGGTACAAGGTCTATGGCTTCATGGATTAGATAGACTCCAACTGCAACGCGTAACAAGGTTTTATAGCTGCGCAGTTCAGGTCAACCCCAGAAACTGCATATGGTCCGTGCACGCGCGAGCGAGCACAGACTGAAGAAAAAATAACCCACTCACAAAATCACAGACACGAACTCCCGCACAAATACTCCAGCATTATAATATTGTGGATCGTGAACAAGAAAGTAAGAGCAGGTTCGTCATGGGCAGAAAAACTGCTCAGATTATTGATTTCGCACTGATTGTTTAAGGGGATAGGGCGAGGGTGGGGGGTGGGAACGGATTGGTCCCTTGGGTCGCAAAAGAACCCGATAAATCCCAGAGGGTGACCCATGTCCCCCGGGTCTTCTTGAGCTCCCCGAGCCCTCCAAGACCCCTTGCCTCAGCTCATCTCGGCTTGTCTAGAATCATTTCGGCCAGTTTCGGCTCGTTGCGACCAACTCGACTCGCCTCAACATGTTTCGACTGATCTCGACGCACCTCGACCAGCCTCGACGCGACCCTCGCTCTCTGCGCCAGCAATCCGTGGAATGTAATGGTTATTTGTTCCACTCAAGCATCTCACATAAGCATTTTTCTGTGTATGGGTTTTGCAGCGCTGGAAGGGGGGAGCAGAGGTTCCAAGATTCAGAGGGGGCTTTAAAGGGTCCCGCAGTTTCTCAAAAGGGTTCGAAAGGGTCTCAAGGGTGTCCCAAAGGGCCCCAGAAAGGTCCAAGTGGATCCCCCCAAATCCACCTTGTCTCCCAAGTCCCCCGGGTTCCCGAAATCCCCTGGTCCCCGAGTCCCGCGGGTCCCACGAAAACCTCCCCTCCCTAGGTCACCTTGTCTCAACCAACCTCGATACATATAATAATAATAATAACTAATTAAGAATCTATCACCATGAAAAAAGGGCAGGAAAAAATAATAGAGCCCAAGCAAGCAGAAATGATAAAACACTAAAATAAAGTGTTGATGATCTATCAAATGAATAATCATCCATACACCCCTTAACTGCTTTGAATGTCACAAGTCCTGACAATGTCACCAACGAACACTACCTCTAACGCCACCACTGTTATCAATGCCATCACATGCACCACTACCACCAATGATAGTGCCGCCACTTGAGCCACCACTACTGCCAATGCCACCCCACTTCTCAATTTCTCCACTGCAGTGGCCAACACTTCTCGGTGGCCGCGTCTCATTAATGCTGCCCGCTGCAGTCGCCACCATTTCTTGATAGCCGCGTCTCATTAATGCTGCCCGCTGCAGTCGCCACCTTTTCTTGGTGGCCGCGTCTCATTGATGCTGCCCGCTGCAGTCGCTACCACTTCTTGGTGCCCGCCCTTCTACAACGACTGACGGCCGGGGGCCGGGGGATGAGGTTGTGTGGCTCATCTGTTTGATGTAAATAGAGGAAGTAACTTTACTTGTTCTGTGTTAAACATTATCACACGACAAATGTTAAATCAGCCGATTTAAAATGGATTATCTAACCATTCAACAAAGTATGTGCTATATCAAAACACCATGTTTATGTTTTTGTAATAGACCAAACTGGCCTAATTTATTCATGTAGTGTACGGGTGAAATTTTGCTCCCCTGTCAATCGCCGGCCATCCCTCGCCTTCACAGTCGTGAAGCGAGCTAACCGCAGCCAGCGCTCCTTGCTTCATTAAGCCGCATACCCAAGTCTCACCTCTACCCAAGACACAATGCGGTCAAGCTAGAACAAGATCTCAATGCTATCAGACATCACATCTCGCAGCTCAATTATCTTCACCCAAGTCCTTCATCAGCAATCTTTCAACGGAACCAACTTCATCAGTCCACAACTCAAAAATAAATCAGTCGTCAATTGGCAAAGTAGTCGACCAGTTGGAGCCCACGACTCAGTGTTGGTGAAGAATTGGTCTCTACTTCTCTCACCTCCCCTATCTTCCCTGCCTGTTTCTCAGCCGTAAACAACAGGCCTCTCTACTACCCTGGCTCATTCACATCTACACCCCTGGCTCTAGGTGAATGAAAGATTACACCTCTCCATCGTGCTCCCTATACGTCAGTTCATCGCACTCCCTATGCATCAGTTCATCTGTTTTCTAAGGTTTAATTTTTTTTTTGGATAACTTAATGGTGAGCATTTGGGAAACTCTGTTGTGCATTTAGATGGCATGTGTTGTCAATTTTGACCATATATGCAAACCTGAGTGCGTATTTGTCCATTAGGAATTTCAATTGTAATGTGCTAAACACTGTACTCATGTGTTGCCGCTGTGGAGATCAGAAATTAATTCAAAAAATCCGACTTCATCTTCAAACTAACGCTGACAAACTTGTGAAATATCCGTCATTGCATAATTATGTTACGAAAACTTATTTCCGCACTGTTAATACTGCTATTAGTTTTATTTATTTATTTTAGCTCTGCCTATATTATATGTTTATTCTTTAGCCGTATTTCAAGGTGTTTTATGTGTGTACTCATTTTCAGCATTGTCTAATGCAACTTATTCTCTATAACAAAATCCAAAGGAGCTTGTACTAGGTAGTATCATTGCACTGTACCCTAACTGGTATATTTTAAATATTTCGTGTCTGCAATAACTATGGGACGCTTGGTTGAGCCACCTTGCATCTTTGAATAATGATATTTCCAAAACTGATCACTTACAATAATTTATGCATTTTTTTCTGAAAGTTCTAATACGTCGCCGTTCGCTTCTGTTACAAAATTGTTGCTAAGAATCCTGCTATTATATCCACACTGAACAACAGAAGGGAGCTGCTACGATTTATTTATAAGAAATAAGAAAATAGAACTCGAGCAAGCGGTTCATTTTCCCTCTGGGATTATCTTTAGCAGCTCAAGACGGTTCATGTTGAGCTAGAGTGTGGCATTTGTTTTGCAATAGTTCTCCTAGCTCTGACACAAATTTGCCCAAGAGTCCTTCAACTGAGTAATGCAAGACAGCGTGCTATAAACTTTGTCATCAGGCGGATGAAATCAAACAACTGGAAGCACAATTCAGTCGTGCCTCTAGTGGCTCATCCAATACTGAGACAGTCAACACAGATACTCGGTTGTTAGCTGTCGAATTAAAACTGGAAAACGTGCAGAAACAATTTCACGAATTCAAAGATATGATAAGCAGCGAATTAAGATCAGCCAAAGATACGATTTAGGCTGCCTTAAATCAATTACAAGAACTTCAAGTGCACCTAGACTCATAATTGACCGAGAAGCTTAAAGCTCCAGAATCAGAGTCAAACGACCGCATCAAATCGATAGAAAACTCAGTCAAAGATATTGAGGCGCTGTACACAACTGTAGTAACCAGGAGGCAGCTACGCTGTGACAATGCAACAGCCGTTGGGCCACAATCTCACCACATCTGACCCTACACACGTAACCGGTTTGGTGTATTGCACGATAAATGGCCTCTCAGAATACAGAAGAAATTGTTGTGATTAGTGATTGCAATGTCACCGCCTTCAATTCAAATTAGCAAAAAGAGAGAGTTCACTGCAAGTCCTTGGTAAAACAGACTTAAAAATTGACGAGATTGAAGGCATATTTGTTTAGGAAAAGACCCCTTCTTCTAAACAAATTCTACTCCAAGTCGGAGCAAAATACGTGTCGCAGACGTAATCAAGATGGGCAATATATGAAACCATGCTAAGAAAAATCATTCACCCATGAAAATCCATGATACTTCCATCCTGCCCCATCCGAACAAAATTAGATACAAGTTAAGCGAGAAGATTTTTCTCAACAATCGCCTAGCGACTTCCTTCGAAGTACAGAAAAGCCCATTCTCTGATCATTGGAAAACGACGATTGACCCAAAGTACGATAACTTTGATAGAATCCCCAACAAGGTTCACATAAACTCGTATGGACCTGATATCCTCGAAACAACTTTGAAAACATCGGCGCTGGTCTTGTCACTAAAAATACATAAGAAATTTACTCGATTTCGGACCTGCAACTCTGCCAGCAGCGCCCGACGAAACGAACCAACGGCCTCACTACGTACCAACACTAGATACACAAAAAATACAAGAGCCCATCAAAACATCACCGCAGGTCTTAGTCAAAGAGTTCCTGACATCGATCCAAACCGAGTTTGAGGCAGTAGTCGCTGCTCCGCTAGAACAATCCGTGTGAACGAAAATAAAAGTTTTGGAAGTTTTTAATTATATTGATGCATTGAAAGTTACAAAATCTCCATGTCCAGACCAAGTTTATCCCAGAATACTGAAAGAGACCATGAACGAAAGAGCCGAACAGTTGTGAATTAAAAAAAATATATATATTCCGGCAATTACCGAGGAATTAGTCTCGCCTTCTTCATTGCCAAAATGCTGGAGAGTTTTACAACGGAGAAAATTACTAAAAAAATATGAATCAAACAAGTTGATTGGTGACTCTCAGGAGAGCTTTAGACACAGTCGTTCCTGTACTACGAGCCTGCTACTTTTTTCAAGAATATACTTGAAATTCACGATGCAAATTTTTCAATCAACATAATATACTTTGACTTTCAAAAAGCCTTCGACCAAGTCCCTTGCAAGCGCTTGGTTAGCAAAATTACACAGCATCGGTTTTCAAGGCGACGTCAATAACTGGATAAAATGTTGGCCTACGGGCAGACGGCAGCGATTTGTACATAACGGAGCTAAAACTGCAAGCGACGTGCATCAAGGATACGTGATGGGTCTAGTTCTTTTCAAAATATCCATAAACGATCTCGATAGCAATGTGCTTTCAAAAATTAGCAAGTTGGCGGACGATACTAAGATAGGAGGAAGAGTGCAAACCAAACTTTATTGTCAGCAGATCCAATGAGACGAACAAAATTGTTGATTGGTTAGAAAAGGGCAAATGAAATTTAACGCAGACAAATGTAAAGTTATGCACATATGTCCTCATTACCTCATGCACGAATATTAAATGTCCGGAAAGAAACTGGTTGTCACCGAAGAAAGAGATTTAAGCGTCATCCTTAGTATCGACTTAAAAAGCAGCAAGCAATGTAACGATGCTGCCAAAAAAGGCAACAAAATGCCAGGTATGATATACACCACTATTTCGTACAAAAACGGACACAATATTCTTAAGTTTTACAATGCATTTCACAGACCGCATCATGAGTATTTCGTTCAATTCTGGTCGCTACATCTTAGAAAATACGTTATTAAATCAGAGAAGGTTCAACGTAGAGCTCCCTGACTTATCTCATCTTTGGGCAAAAAATCGTACGAAGACAGACTACGTGAACTTAATCTTTATTCTCTAGAAAAGCTTCGAGTCAGAGGTGACAAGATCTAGGTGTGGAAGATTATGAAGTGTAAGGAAAACGCCGACTAAGAATAATTGATACAAAATCTTTGGGAAACGCACCTCACTCGACATCACGTGCAGTTTCTTCACGTTTAGAGCTGTCGAAGAATGGAACAAACTTCCAGCTGAGGTTGTTTACAGTAATTTAATCGAAACGTTTAAGTCACGACTCGATAAATTTTACATGAATCGCCGTTAAATAGTTATACCCTTCATTTTCTTGATTTAAAAACAGAAATGATTCATGAAGTGCTCATTGACGTTCTACTACAAAACTAATCCTCCTGTTATTAAAATCAACCTATTCTGGGTCAAAAGACCTGTTGTTATCTGCTTATGTTTGTAAACACTCTTTTTGTGTTTGTTGAGGTTGGTCCTTGGGGTGGTAGATGGCCTAGGCTTCTAAGAATTGTAGAAGAATGTGCACGCGATTCAGATTGCCGACGTATTTGGGTTACCTCGTGTGATTCTATATTTACTTTTTGTGAATGATGGTATAAAATGAATTCTTATTGAGAGGAACTTCATAATTGAAACAATTATTCGTTGGGGTCTAATAATATCCCTGAGTGTTTTGAAAACGCCTGGGTACACTTTTTCTTATTTTTTAAGAGCGATGCTTGCATTGATGAGTTCCCAAATTGATATGCGGCATCTTCTGATCCCTCTTGTTCATGCTATCTGTTCACATGCTGTCTGTTCACTAGATGCAGTCATCACATCACTCACAAAGCCCTTGTCACCACATCCTCAACGCAGTGGTGTCCACACCATCATGGTTATCTTTCATCCAATTATTGTGGCTGCTGTGCCGAGTCAGAGGTGCGCATCACGCACACATGTGTGAAGGAGTCCTCTAAGCCAAGGAAACATCGGGGAAGAAATTTCGAAATAGTAGAGCTTTAACAATACTGAAAATCATGAATGTGTCAATAGACATTTTGTGTATTGGCTTTCTCTTATGCTTGATTGAGAGTGGTGGCCTTGCATTAATGTTCCGCCCTCTATTTGAAAAAAGTGTTCATTTATTAACATTTGTCCATCAGGTCGGTCAAAGTGAAGAGAACAGTTATTGAATGATACGCACCTCAATCTGAAGCCCTGCGCTTCCCTGCCTTTTAGTGGATGAGTTTGATAGAGAAACTCGACATCTGACTTTAAAGGATGTGCTGTAAACAGATTTTTATCTTTTGTTTGTGAAGCTAAGTAGTTTGCCACTTGAGGGAATCGAAACTGGCTAAACTTTCCCAGCCTATCGTTAAATGGGGGGACCGGAAAGGGAGAAGCGGAGAGGAGGAGATCCTGGAGAATCTGGTATCGATATCAAGAGTAAATCCAGATTACAGAATCATTAGACATCTAGAACATTGGTCCTCGGTCTGAATTGTTCAATGCATTGCCCGAATACCCGTCAGAAGACTCAAGTCTGGTACTTCGGAATACACGGACATTGATGAGGCAGGGAGGATGTAGGTAAAATGATCCACACGCAAACAAGCCTGAACTTATCTACATACCACATCCTAGACCAGGACTTTATATCATAGATTCTGTGTGGTTCTAGAAGTGGTGTATCTTTGCGTTAGATTCTTATTACTGGCAAAAAATAACAGAGGAAGAGTATTTCAGAATGTGATGAAAGTATACGTACAATTGCAGGTTTGTTTAGGTTTAGGGTACGTTTTTCAAGCCACATGCTATATATCTTTTCGCACGACAGCCATATGCTGGTATTGAATATTTTGTTTTTGATTCTGCCATCGTATTTAGTTTATGACGTTCAAACTACAATTTCATGAATAAAAAGTCAAGCAATTTGATATATCTGATTTGAATCTGAGCACTAATAATAATAGTAATACAAAAGTTGGTGCATACACAAATTGTATGTTGTTCATTTTGAACAATAAATTTATACTCGATACATCTAAAATAAGTTTACTGACAAGCTAAGAACTTGTAGCTGAGTAATTGGGGCTTTATATGAACGGTAGGGAGACACATACCTTTTCCTAGTAGTCATAATGTAAAGATATATACTATTGCAGATGTTCACACGTAAAGATTAAAGGACCCAGTGATACACTTCACATTGCTGTGGTTGCCTCTAATAGCTGTTATCCAGCTCGTGAGTTTATTCACCTACTTGAATGGCCAGTATAAACTTTGCTGTGGGCTCAAGCACAAGCAAATTTGTTGTACGCAACTTGGAAGTTGAATCCAAACAATTTATTTACATCCACTCACGGGGAGGCGCTTTTACTTTTAAAAAAGCGTTAACAACCATCCATAAATAAAGGCTACATGAATAGACAACCATGCTGATAATTGCTTAGCCCACTAACGTAAGCGTTAAGTTTGTAAACGCTCACTCCTGGCTTGATTCACCTGTTTATTGTAGGTCATCTCTAGCGGTGCATTCATTCTCATCACCTGTTTATTGTAGGTCATCTCTAGCGGTTCATTAATTCTCATCACCTGTTTATTGTATGTCATCTCTAGCGGTGCATTCATTCTCATCACCTGTATATTGTAGGTCATCTCCAGCGGTGCATTCATTCTCATCACCTGTTTATTGTTGGTCATCTCTAGCGGTGCATTCATTCTCATCACCTGTTTATTGTAGGTCATCTCTAGCGGTGCATTCATTCTCATCACCTGTTTATTGTAGGTCATCTCTAGCGGTGCATTCATTCTCATCACCTGTTTATTGTAGGTCATCTCT
>SDVV010038859.1:0-10688 GCA_016164225.1 Gammarus roeselii | reverse complement strand
ATGTCTCAATGTTTATCCAGACATTTCCGTAAAGCTTGATTCTTTCGCACTGCGTAAGAAACAGTGTAGGTCTGTCAACCCTAGCTGAGGTTGATTATAACATGCAGACACGCGCCCATCCATGGGCGCTAAATTCTTTTATAGCTAACGTCAGATCAGCCCCTTTCATCTCCGCCAACTGCCTTATCAGCCCCAAGTTGTTCCGACTACCTACCTACGGTACCATTTTTTAACAGTGAACATTCATAGCGTTCCTCAGTCACACCAGCCACTGTCATATCTGCCAGTGACATTCTGGCGAAAATCTGTTTCAGCCCACGTCAGAATCATCCACCAGTCGTACCAATTTACCGGTTATCACTTTAATGAAACTTTTCCTGCCCAACCTAACCTAACCTAGGGTACGTGTTTCTAACCCGCGGGGCAAAGTTACGTATTTCTAA
Organism: Gammarus roeselii; assembly: GCA_016164225.1. Taxonomy (NCBI): domain Eukaryota; kingdom Metazoa; phylum Arthropoda; class Malacostraca; order Amphipoda; family Gammaridae; genus Gammarus; species Gammarus roeselii. Next base: position 10,245 of record SDVV010038859.1, on the reverse strand, counting down.
CCCGCGGGGCAAACATACGTATTTTTGTAGGGTACGTAATGACTTTTTTTTTAGCGTTTTTTTATTGAAGTTTCATTAAAGGGATAACTGTTAGGTTGGTACGCCTGTTTCGGTGTAATGACAGTGGCAGATATGACAGTGGCAGATTTTGAAGTGGTAGAAAATGCGTGTGGGCTGATTCATCGTTAGGTAGGAAGCACGTGGGATGAAAGATTTTTAGCGGTTATGACAGTGTCCGGCCATGACAGTGAGGTGAAGTGAAGTGGCGATAGTGCGCGTGTGCGGGAATAATTTTAGCGCGAACGCTGGGCTCCCGGTGCAAACACCCACCCATCCATGCGAGAAAGGTGCAAGCACCCACCCAATCCATTGGAGTCAAGTAAAGGCATCCGCCCATTCATGGGGGATAAGGACGAGTATACATCCTTCTATGAGGTAGGGTGCTGACACCCACCCACCCATGAAAGAAGCAGGCACCCACTCACCTGTGAAGGAAAGGTACCGGCACCCATCCATCCAAGGGAAAATATGCCAGGTATTGAACCATTCCTGAGAGAAGGGTGCAGGCATACACACATCCACTGTAGAAGGTGCATGCGTCCACCAACCTAATTGAAATGGATACTGGCACCCGCTCGCAATGAAAGGTGCAGGCACCTATCCATTCGTTCATGAGGGAAGGGTGCCGGAACCAAACCATCCTTAGAGAACGATGCAAGCACTCATCCAAAGGGAAAGGATACAGGTATCGTCACTTCCAATGAAGAAGGGTGCTGGCACTCTACCATCAAAGAGAGAAGAGTACAGGTACCCACTTACCCACGCAAAGGGGTGCAGGCATCAACCCACCAATAGTCGGGAGACGGGTGCAGGTATGCTCCGTCGGTGCAGGCATCATCCCCCCCCTTCCCCAAAGGGACAGGAAACAAGCACCATCCCCAAACATGGGAGATCGAGGGACGCAGGCATTATTCCCCCAACATGGAAGAGGGGTGCAGCCTCCCTCAACAACAATGATGGGATGACAAGAAATGGTCTCATCCAAGCACGACGTAGTAGTTCGATGGACTATATGGAACTACTAAGGAAGAAATCGCTAGCCTTTGTGAACGCTTCTATTTAGCGTCACCATGTACTGGTGAACAATGTGTGAAACATTAAATATGTTTTCTGAATTGGCTATGCTAAAATATTGAGCCAAGGTTTTGCACAATAAAATGATGTTACGAGATATAGATGGGTTCTTAATAATTGCTGCCCAAAATAACTCCAAATAGCTGTTGTTACCATTAATATTCTAATCATTTGAGTTTCTAGTTCAGATTGAATAAGTGTTCAGATTGAATTACTGATCAAGTTGAACTAGTGTTCAGATTGAATTACTGATCAGGTTGAACTAGTGTTCAGATTGAATTACTGATCAAGTTGAACTAGTGTTCAGATTGAATTACTGATCAAGTTGAACTAGTGTTCAGATTGAATTACTGATCAAGTTGAACTAGTGTTCAGATTGAATTACTGATCAAGTTGAACTAGTGTTCAGATTGAATTCGTATTCAAATTCTATAAGTGATCAGATTAAATTAGTCTTTAGATTGAAAAGTATTTGTGTGATTTTATCAAACAATCAAACATGTATAAAATGTAGTATAGAACGTATAAATAGGATCTCTTTGCGTTCGGTTTTCTATATCCCTGCACCTAGATTGTACGTTTAAAGTATGAACAAACTTATTGTTGATCCCTCTAGGCCTATAGTGGAAGCAGCCATATGTATACGCATTTCTGGAAACATAGATCTTCATGCAATGATTTTGGAAATCAAACCTGAAGTGACCCAATTTCTGACTTACAGATACAGATACAGACACTAGGCCTCATCCCCCAGAAAGGGGGGTGGCCGACGGCAAGGCGCACCTCACACCCTCACACGCTCACATTCACACAACTTAGCTCTTTTGTGTTAAAGGGTCCGGCCGGTACCCCCTCAACATACACTCTGGGTCACGAGTGCAGTCCGAGGATCCATCGTCAGCAACAGGGCCCGACAGTTTTCACTGGTTTACCCCCGCCGCGTCATAATGGCCGGGCCCCCCCCACCCACGACCATCCCGACAGTGGGGTGCCCAGGGCGGGAAAGCACATCAGGGCAGCGTCAAAATCAACAATTTGCAACCATACTCCACTCACGCCTTTTCATTGCACGCTCTCTCGCCACCTCCACATTCATGTCTCTCCTTCCCAACGCCTGCTTCACACCATCTATCCACCCAAACTTCGGTCTACCTCTAGGCCTGCAACCACTCGCCTCAGCATTCATCACCCTTTTCACCAATCTCCCTTCATCCATCCTCTCCCTTCATCCATCCTGTCTGAACATAATGACTATAAATGAAATGCTTGACTGTACCGGTTTACCTTAAATATGTTCTAACAACGTTACTATTGCCGCATGCAGCCTTCTGGTAATGAATCATGAGAAGACGAGTAGAAGTGGGACCGCCTGCATGGCAATAATTATAAACATTACTGACAATAAAGTCAAGGACGCGTGCAGAACTTGGTCGTCTCTTTACTCCCCAGCCCCCTCCTCTCGGTAGCCCTCTCTTCTCGACAGCCGGAATGTCTCATGTGGAGTCCGGTATAGGCTTCAACACACAACTATCAGTTTCTCATGGAAGTCTATTCTGGAGTACAACGGGAAGGCTTCTTACCCGAGCACCGGTTTTGTAAACGAACAAAATTTGATTGCATCGCTTATAAAAACATGACTGTTTCCTATTGTGAAGAAATTAATACACATTTCTTGGGATTAGTATGCTGATTCTGAAAATAGAATCATTTATTGTGGAAGATAGTAATACGAAAGTTACACTCATCAAACCCAACAAATACAACCGAAAAAATACCTATAATGATAATCGAACGTAAACGATTTTCAAATAAGTGAAAAATTGTGTAGTAACATATAAGAAAATTTAGACTTCTAGGGGCAATCATTTTTGTAATTCTGATTTCAGCAAAAAGTGATATAAATTGCAATTTTTTTTTAAGATTCACTCAATTCATATCGTCGCTGCACTAAATGCGTTGTTGAGACGTGCGAAAAATGTGTGTGGTGTGCGCCGTGTGAGCGGGTCCTAGAGGAAGGACTGCGACTGGTGACACGAAGAGGTCAAACTGGCAATGACGCCGAAGAGATGAGCCTTTGAGGAGTGGTGTCAGGCGACGTCGTTGGTGGTCTACATGACAACTATGGAGAAAAATATAAAATAAGTGGAACGAATGGTGAAGAGGGCTAAGAGGGAGGCTGATGCCATGTGGGGCAGACAGTTGTGCCAGAATTTTTAGAAAAAAAAGATGTTCTGGAAAGAGGTGAAGAAGGTGAGACAGAAAGACCGGAAAGGAGGAGATGGTGAAAGGTGAAAACGGCCGGTCGTTGTTGGACAGTGATGACGTACGAAAGCGGTGGGCCAAGTATTTTGATGAGTTGTTGAATGATGAAAATGTCACTGAGGCTGTCATTGTTGTTGTGAGTGATGGTGCACGGATGTCGGTTATGGGCCAGAGACTTGTTGCGGACATTGCTAAGGGAGAGGTGCATGATGACATTGAGGTGATGAAAACAGGGAAAGCCTCTGGTATGGACCACGTTGCGACGGAGTACCTGAAGAGGGGTGGTGCAACGATACTCTAATAGCTAGTGAGGCTACTGAATCTGCGTTTTGTGTCTGGCTTGATGCCGACTGAGTGACGCAGTTCTTTCATCGTCCTGGTGTTTACGAGCAAATGAGATAAGTAAGCAATGTTGCTACTCCAGAGGTATCAGTTTGTTATGTGTTGTTGGTGAGTTGTTTGGGAGAGTGCTGATCAAGAGAAATAAAGACAGTCGGGTGGTGCAATTGGTACGGAATAGTGTAGCTTCAGGATTGGTTAAGGGTGTGCCGATCAGATTTTTGCAGAGAAATAAGCTTGTGAAAAGTACCTTGCGAAGAGAGACGATGTGTTTAGGTCTTTCAAGGAACTGGAAAACGTTTACGACAGGGTGGACGTGGAAGCGCTGTAGACGGTGTTTCGTTTGTATGGAGTGGGCGAAAATTTGTTGAGAGTGGTTCAGAGTTTCAATGCAGGCAGCAGTGCATGTTTCAGAGTGGGTGCGAGGTGAGTGATTGGTTCACAATGAAAATGGTGCTGAGACAAGGCTGTGTTTTGTCTTCCAGCTCTTTAATCTCTACATCGATTGAGTACTCGGAGGTGAACGCGAGTGTTATGGGTTGTGGTTTAAAGTTGTTTGGATCGAAGGGGCGGAATGGGCAATTTAGTCAGTTTCTGTGTGTGGCTGATATGGCACTGGTGGCGAATTTGGAGGAGACGTTATGTAGGCTAGTGTCGCAGTTTCGTGGAAGGATGATGCTGCGAGTTATCGAGGATAAAATAAACGTAATGAGATGTTCGAGGAATGTGCTCCTACATGGAGTGTTTTGGAGGAAGTTCAGTGATTTAAGTACCTGGGCTCTCATGTGGATATGACTGAACTGGTGGGAACTAAGATAAAGTCGCGATGGAAGAAACGTTTTAATGTGTTGAGTGCACTGAAGAGCTTAATGAGTGGTAGGACGTTGTGGATGGAAGCAAAGAAAGGGTTGTACGAAGGATAGTTGTCTTAACTGTGCTCTACGAGCTGTGACTTGGGGCTCTCGAACAGACGAAATAAGGTCGAATGTTTTCGAGATGAAATGTGTGAGAGGTATAGCTGGAGTGACGCTAAGAAACAGGATCAATGAAGACTTTGTTCGTATTGGAACGGAGATGGTGAAGAGTTAGAGAACAGAGTAGATTCTGGTGTTTTTAGATTGTTCGGGCACACGGTGAGGATGGATGATATGGAGATTTTTGAAAAGGGTGATGAAAGAGAAGGTTTGTGGACGTAGGCCTATAGGTAGACTGAAGTTTGGGTGAATGGATGACGTGAAGCAGGCGTTAGGAAGAAAAGACATCATTGTGAAAGTTAGAGAGAGCGTGCAATTGATAGGCGTGAGTGACAAATAGTTGTGAGTGGATGAGTTATGACGCTGCCCTGATGTGATTTCTCGCCCTTGGGGTTTCGTTGAAAAACAGGATGGTTTTGAAGGGGAAGAGCCCGGTTACTATGAAGCGGCACGGGTAAACCAGTTACACTCTCTGGCCCTGCAGTGTGTGCTGCGATGTCTCCCGGCCGTGTATTTCAACGGACAAGGGATGAGTTGGTTCGGGTGGCCGGCGGGCACCCCTCTTCCAGGGGTATTCGACCTAGTGTCAGTATTTGTATCTGTATCTAAATGTATATCTACAGACACATAACAAATACTGCTATAATAGATTTTATGTTCATTCGATGATCAATAAGGGACCTTGTAATAATCAATCTGAATTGCTTAACTTCATATGTTCTGTACGTACCCTCTAATCCACATTGTCTAGCAGTATGGATCGTTGCACTACTCAAGAAATGCGCTCATCCTACCCCTGACACCATTAGTGGCCATCAGGCATCATCTGACCTCTATATGCACTCCAACGTCAATCTCTCCCCCTAATGCGGCTCGCTTCTACAGCCGTAAACATCCTCGTTTCTCAGCTCGCGACCGAGCAGCCCATCCTGTTTGGGCTTCTCCTTGACCTTTCCTTGACGAATTACCCTTGATTTTTACCCCAGCCCAACGCACTTTTGTGAGCGAACGGCAGGACTTGAAGTAATTCTTCCCGCTTTCTCGCTATTGTGAGTTGAAGAGTGTTAAGTGGTCTTAATGTTGAACAAAAGCACAGTTTTACAGCACTGTTGTTGATGCACGGGCAGACATTGAAGTCGATAGGAGCAAGAATGCCATCAAGCGCCACTTTAGAAGTGCAACTACTTACAAACAATGCTAAATTATTCATACTTCAAGAATTTATCGTATGTTTTTACAAGTATACCGGTGGCATTAGCCTACAGATAATACGCTTGCTTGTGCAGTCTGATTGTTAACATTGAAGTATTTGATACAAGCAATGGTTTTACTTTCAATTCAATTTGTGGATATCATTTTCAAAAATCGAGCCTAAGCAGAGATAACGAAATATGTATGTAATACATTAAATATTTTTGTTAGACTAAATTGCATATACTATAGGCAATGTAATAGCATCACCACAATTTTGAGCAAAAATTTTGACAAAATACCCAACTTTATGAGATACTGTGCTGATATATTTTACAACGGTGCTATTTTACCGTGAGCGACGCGACGAAAAATGAACTTCATGTTCATCCAAGTCATTAAATATTTGAGCATCAATTCAAAGTTAAATAAACTACCTCACGTCATACCGCCTAAACAGGCTATGCAAGATTTTCATTCATAGCCTATTTTATGATCGCTGGTCAGTAATACATCGACATTGAGCTGCATTTCATGACCATGCGAAGGGTCAGAAGACAAGATACACTCGTAGACTTGAAACAAAGTATCCGTGACAGGTCATCCAGATCGTTGGTGCTTGACGTAGAGTGTAGCCCTGTTGATCTGTACAGATCAGTTTTGTGTTTATCCGTTCCCGTTGTTATGGTAACAAGAATAATGGCTGTCCACCACGTCATTGTGGAGGAGGTCGACCTTTCAGTTTATACGAATGCTCCCTTTAGAGTACGCTGCCTATCTCGACAGTTGTTGCTATATGACAACAATGTTTATGTGACAACGTACGTCATGATGTTACATTGAGTACCCCGACTCGACTGCTAACGCAGTCGATTCGGGGTAACGCGCATGTATAGTTATCATTGGCGGGAAGTCCAATGAGAGGGTAATGGTCCCTTGGTGTAGCGAGTTTCTGGGCTGTGCAGATCATAGGTGACTTCACGTTCAGATATCGAACAATCGATGTTATTGGTTCCGTTGGCTGTTCAAGTTTGTTGTTGGCCGGCTAATTACTGCAATAGGACTATTTGCATTTCCATTCAATGGTTATTGCGGCTTCGATGACACTGTGCTCTCTAGAGAGCAGCGCTTCTATGACACTGTGCTCTCTAGAGAGCAGCGAACACGAAAGCGTCAAAAAAAAGTTTACGTAAGTTAAAAGTGCGTTTTTTTCATATTATAAGGATTTTTAAATGATTTGTTGCGATGAATAGGATTTCACAACAACTAACAGCATTCCGATATAATGTTCTACCAATCCAGCGTCAGGCAAATAATGTCTTAAAGATATTTTTACTAAACGTGGAACAGGCAATTGGCGCAAAATCAATCTATTTTAGTCATGCTTATGTTATCTTTCACATTTGAACTTGCGTTACTTTTTCCACAAAAAATAAAACACAATATAGTCCATAATTACTCTTAATGCAATATATTTTCATGATTATATTAGAATGTAGTATTTTGTAGTTCTGTAATTTGGAGATTTTTTGCTTATATGGCGGGTTACAGTGTAGTTGCCACCCGATAGCCTTTTTTACGCACGGCGTTTATGGGCTGGTCTCGAACCAACAACCTCCAGCTTCCAATGGATGTCTAGAGTGTGGAGAGGACGACACGCTTCCCACTCGGCCACCGAGCTGGTAAAAGAATGCGGTATTTTAACGGAAGCGTCTGTCAGTTCATAGGTCGGACAATTTAAATTGATCTTTTGAATTCAACTGACAAACTTGTCGTGACCGCTTCAGTACCGAATAATGTACCTATTCCCGTTAAACTTGCATAACTGGTCTGGTCATATTTGATGTCCGAACAACGGAGTTTTTTGTTAACGCAATCTGTTAATACATCGTAGACTGCCCGTCATTATGAGCAACGTCCGGATAAATCTTTCCCCCTTCGAAACTGTCAATTGTCCCTGCCGAGGTTCGAACTCGCACACGCTACACTGCAGTCAGATACGCTAACCACTCGGCCACGGCGGTTCCTAAGTGCAGTCCGGCCATATATATGACGCCTCGCATAGAGACGTTATGCAAATGAAAATTAATAAATTATGATATTCGAGGAGCATAAAGGGACATGCTATCATGTTGTCGTCGCATCGTATCAACGTTCACAAGATAGGCACGCTGGCTCATTTTAGAAGACAAAATAAGATGGTCTTTATACCATATATGCAATTTTATTTCATCCGGTACTGCTGTTAAGTACTTACTTGTATTAACTAAGTTATGAACGCAATTGGGTTAAGTTGCATTGTTGGTTGATGTTACCTTGTATACACTGCATAGCACATGACGCATGCGTGTGGTATTGGTTTTAGAGTCGTCTCAGAGAGACAGTTTTGGCGTTGGTACTATGATGTTCATTTGTATAATACATTTAAGTTTGAATTTGAAGTTGATGTAGATGATTAGTATGACCATCGATCAGTACTGCGATATGTAACTGATGCATGAATGAGATAACATCGCATTACCGCGTCAGTGTCGCAACCAGCTCGTTCACTCCTTCTGCGATGGAAATCATGAATTAAATATTTCGAGAGGAATATATCCTAACCGACAAAATATCATAGATCCGATGTTTCCATGACATCCGGGCTTGATCTGTGGGATCAATTCGTGCTCATCAAACTCAAGCGATAGGAATGCGAACCAAACATCAGCCATGTTTTCTGTAAAATAAACCTTTCATATCCATGAATGTGTCCTATATCGGAGGTTATATATAGTACTTTATCAATTCAATCTCCTTCCAGAATCAATGCCTTGTGTCCTGCATCCTTAGGTCGTACTCTGATGCATCTTCTTCCAACATCGCTGTAATCAACTTAACTAAGAAGCTGCAATGCTGAGATCTTTTTATCTCTTTGCAAGTCATTTTCCCTGACTCGTCGTGGCAGTAAGTATTACAAACGCACCAGGACTTCTGGCGGCTAGAGGTAGGAAACACTTTGACCCGTACTCATTTTTCTCGCCGATACAAAGCGTTGGTAATGAAGGCTGTTTCGCTTTAAGAGGGAAGCATGCTCTGGTCAAGGCCTTCCGTATGGGAACTAAACTTTTGCATTTGTGGGCCGTGGAAATGAGTAGAGGAACCGACCAGAAACACAGTAGCCTATGTAGACAAAACTTTAAATAGGATTTCATTTACAGAAATTGTTAAGCTCTTTATTCAAAGTTCCAACAGTTTTTTCACACAAAACCACATCGCTTGCAGTTGTTTTCCTACCCAGTAATTTTGTATTTGCAAGTTATATACTGCGTTATCTGCACAGGGGATAACGCCGTATAACGCCGCGAGACGTTGTGGAGTTGTTATATACGGCGTTATCTGCACAGGAGATAACGCTGTATAACGCCGCGACACGTCGTGGAGTTGTTATATACGGCGTTATCTGCACAGGGGATAACGTCGTATAACGCCGCGACACGTCGTGGAGTTGTTATATACGGCGTTATCTGCACAGGGGATAACGCCGTATAACGCCGCGACACGTTGTGGAGTTGTTATACACGGCGTTATCTCCACTGGAGATACCGCCGTATAACACCGCGACACGTCGTGGAGTTGCGAGAATTTATGAGACAACTGCGTCAAGTCACTCCGTTGTTGTAAGCAGAATGGATGGCAGACAAGCACGTCGATTATCTTCTGTCTAGGAAGCTTACTTCTAAGCTATTGTCCTTTCTCATACCCCTTCCCTTGAAGCGTCCATAATTCTTGCTGTGAATATTTCAATGGTCTTTGAATCCACGAACTTTCTGCTATTTCGTAAGCTTTCCGCTAATCCATGAGCTTTCTGTTAATTCTTGAGCTTTCTGCTATTCCTTGAGCTTTTCGTTAATCCTTGAGCTTTCTGTTAATTCTTGAGCTTTCTGCTAATCCTTGAGCCTTCTGCTACTCCTTGAGCTTCCTGCTATTCCTTGAGCTTTCTGCTAATCCTTGAGCTTTCTGCTAATCCTTGAGATTTCTGCTATTCAATGAGCTTTCTGTTATTCCTTGAGCTTTCTGCTAATCCTTGAGCTTTCTGTTAATCCTTGAGCTTTCTGCTAATCTTTGAGCTTTCTGCTAATCCTTGAGCTTTCTGCTAATCCTTGAGCTTTCTGCTATTCCTTGAGCTTTTTGCTAATCCTTGAGCTTTCTGCCATTCCTTGAGCTTTCTGCTAATACTTGAGCTTGCTGCTAATCCTTGAGCTTTTGGTTAATCCTTGAGCTTTCTGCTATTCCTTGAGCTTTCTGCTAATACTTGAGCTTGCTGCTAATCCTTGAGCTTTTGGTTAATCCTTGAGCTTTCTGC
>SDVV010038857.1:0-10688 GCA_016164225.1 Gammarus roeselii | reverse complement strand
CTGATCCAATTCACCAACGCGCAGTGCTCCAAGATCAGACGGCAGGGGCATTCCTGATCAAATTCACCAACGCGCAGTGCTCCAAGATCAGACGGCAGGGGCATTCCTGATCCAATTCACCAACGCGCAGTGCTCCAAGATCAGACGGCAGGGGCGTTCCTGATCCAATTCACCAACGCGCAGTGTTCCAAGATCAGACGGCAGGGGCGTTCCTGATCCAATTCACCAACGCGCAGTGCTCCAAGATCAGACGGCAGGGGCATTCCTGATCCAATTCACCAACGCGCAGTGCTCCAAGATCAGACGGCAAGGGCATTCCTGATCCAATTCACTAGCGCGCAGTGCTCCAAGATCAGACGGCAAGGGCATTCCTGATCCAATTCACCAACGTGCAGTGCTCCAAGATTAGAGACGGCAGGGACGTTCCTGATTCAATTCACCAACGCGCAGTGCTCCCAGATCAGACGGCAGGGGCGTTCCTGATCCAATTTACCAACGCGCAGTGCTCCAAGATCAGACGGCAGGGACGTTCCTGATCCAATTCACCAGCGCGCAGTGCTCCAAGATCAGACGGCAAGGGCATTCCTGATCCAATTCACCAACGCGCAGTGCTCCAAGATCAGACGGCAGGAGCGTTCCTGATCCCATCCACCAACGCGCAGTGGTCCAAGATCAGACGGCAGGGGCGCGTTCCAGATCAAACTCACCAACGCGCAGTGCTCCAGTATCAGGCGGCAGGGGCGTTCCTGATCCAATTCAGATTTTGAATGCATTATTACCACGCAACAGAAAAGCCCCTAAATAACGTTGCTATACTTGGGATGAAGCCTCAACAGAAGCAATTCTTCTCCACAAAAGACAGTGGCCACTGGAAAGCTTGAGCGCTTGATGAGGAGCTCCTACTACAGCCTGCATGAGCAAAGACCAGAGAGGAAGCGTGCCAATCACTCGAGTCTGGACGTGATTCAGCTTCAAGACCAATGCGGAGAGGGAAGTCAAATACAATAGTGCGTAGCAATTGAAAGAAAATCAACACTGAAGCAATCGATCTATGTTAGAGTTCATCATCTATATTATCAAGGTCCCTCACAAACCGCTCCAACACGTACGCCAATAACCGAGCAAGCCATAACATGACATAACTCACAATATCCAGTGACTTTGGCACTGGAAAGTAGGCCGCCTACACTTCCAGCAACGATCTCTTATGGTATTTGGCCCAGATTCGTCCATAAAAGGGGTGAAGCAAACTAAAATTAACAAAAGGATGGGAAACGTGAGTTAACTTTACTGACGTATAATAAAAGAAGTAGCAACTTAAATAAATACAACGAGTCTAAAATGCAATACTGAACGTTACTATGTATTGGTCATAGCCAAACAACAAACCCTGATAGCAGAAGTAAAACGGTGTACTTAAGTTCATCAAAAGGCGCGCGAATTATTTGAGCGACAAAAAAATATTAGATCACTATACAAACCAGAAATAATTAAGGTCCGGGATAATGGGTTTCGAGTTCGACGGTGAGATTAAAATGAGGAAACTGGCGAGACAAAAATACGACCTGCAACCATCGCACGTGATCACTTCTGAAAAAGAGCAAACAGATAACGAGAATGCTGTGACACGCGCAACCTGCTCTGTGGTGGGCACTGACCGACGGACTGCGCCGTAGTGGGTACCGACACATGGACCGCTTACTGGTGAGTACTCACACACACAGACGTCGCCATAATGAGCACAGACACGGACTGCACCGTGGTGGGCACTGACACACAGACAACACCATGTCACGTGTGACACTGTGACACAAACGGACCGCCACCCAATACTCTCACCGTAAGCAGTATCTCCAGTAGTACCCTCGAGTACACGTGCATACACTTCAAGTATTTAAACAAGCGTTCTATTAACACATTAGGTGTTCATCACACATGATAGGACTCGTATTGGTACACCAAAAGGATGCACACACAAAAAAAGCATCATTTAACCAAAGGGCACAAACCATGTAGCAGCATCACAATAAAACTGAGCTCATCTAATTAAAACACTAAAAGCGATATGATTACAAGTGTTACTTTAGTCCAGGGTCGAGCTCATCCCAGCGGTGACCAATACGTCCCTAACCTGTGCTGTCAAACGTCAGATAAGAGCAGCTCCTACTAAATTTCCTTTCTAATAAATAAGATAAAAATAGGTAAACATCTATAGAGAATGCCAACTAAGATTAGGTACAAGACACTACGACGTAAGTTTAAGTACATAACAGACCTAGCACGTTGGCGGCGTACGTTTCCTTAGGAATCGTCCAAGTGATTAACACAAAGAAATATTGGATGCTTTAGATGGGTTTATTAGGTAAATCGGAGGCAACCAGTTAGGCGGTCTCCAAAATATTAGCTGATAGACGGATGGTGACACAGAAGGATGGAGTCTTTTCGCGAAATTGAACCTATAAACAGAAACATGGAGATCACAGAACAGTACAGGTCACGGGTGCTGTCTTTTCTGAATACTGTAGTGCACAATACAGCGAACGTCCTGAAGGTGGTATAATAACATCGAACACAGACTAGCACTAGCTCAGGAATGACCGCATAACAGGTGATGGTGATCTGAGAACATTGAAGAGTATGCAGATAGTCCAACGATACAGGTCGTGCCTGAGCTGATACGGTCAAAGTTTGGTAGTAATGTCATGTCACTCACGAGCACACTGAAGTGTACCGGTACATGTACGGCCTTGGACTGGTAGTAAAACAACAACTGAACACTTAGGAATCCTGCGATTGGAATGACCTTAATTGGTGCCGGTGTTACGATAGTTAGCTACGGCTTAGGACACGTGGTAACAAAGCCTATAAACTAAACCAAGACCTTCAGGCTCTTCCAAAGCCCTAGTATGAGCTCGTCTCTCGATAAGGATCCATTTGCTAGGTAGAAGTACCACCTTCCCTATATAATTGTACTCAAATTTTCTAGCACTTAACCGTAATCATGATGGGACACATTTATTTCCTCTCCTCTAAGTGCTTAATCGGTAATTGATATTCCCATGAAAGTTTATCTACTAGTCAACAAGATCAGAGTGACGAAGCTGTCCAGTGCGCTGGACTAAGCGTCCTTCCAGCGCCGAACGGCAAAATAATAACTAATGCTGCATCAAGCTACATACAAATTTTAGATTAGATAAGAGATTGAGTATACTGCCGAATGAAGCGACTGTCGCTCTGTCAAAAGTGCGCCCGCGTGCCACAGGAGGTATAGTAACTCCTAAGGTGCTGGGGCCATGTGGCCCCAGCACTCCCCGGGTGGCAAGGAGTGTCATCACTCAACCTACCTGTTGCAGGGTTAAGAAGATTTGCAGTCGTCATTGGATGCCGGGAAGATAGACAAGAGACTGGGATCCTGTGCATGAAATCCACACTCAGTGTATGGAATCTCACGTATGCGAACAGAAAAAAATGAAGGAAGAAGAAGGAAAAGTAATAGAAACAGGCTGCATTAAAGATTGGGTGCAATTGGGCTGATATTAGCCATTAGAAAGAAGAAAATTTAGGGTCGATATGGCCAATACGGAGAGGGAGGAAAAGAACGATGAACTTAAGAAAATTGAACAAAACATAAGATCAAATGAGGTTTATTAGAGTTAAGTACATTCTAGATGGTGGAGAAGAGGAGAACAAGTGAAGGGCGAAGGATAGGCGAGTCTAAAGGTAAATAAGGGTATCCACCCCCTCAGTTGGGCAAACCAAACAGATGCCTAGGAGGAGGGGAAACTAGTTAACAACTATGAAAGTACTGCGGTCTAACACCCAAAGGGAGTTTCCAATCGGATGAATTCAAACTTACTGCCTGAATGTCTTGTGTAGTTTATTGTCTTTGATGGTTGCACAATGAACCCTTCAAAAGCAGAAATAGCTACACAGTAAACACAACGCGAACGAACTACAACAAACCTTCTAACAAGATCTTCAGAAGCAGCTCCAAAGCTTCCAAGCTCGTACTTACTCTGACGTTAATTTACGGAACTCAAGAGCAGCTCACAAGTTAATGTATCTAAGCTACGAACCACAACATTAGGTCCAGTATAATTCCAACGTCTGTAAAAGCACAGGGTCAACTGTTAAAACTCTCAATATCAACAGGGCACGAGTTAGCACAAATACAATGCAAGTAATTATAGGTCGTGTTTTAATGTTAAAACACTTTAGGGTTCCCTACGAGGATTTGAACTTGCGGACAGGGCAACACTTTAGAAAAAATAGTTTCTTTCTTCAAGGTACGAATGAATGCTTACGGTTTGGCTGAGACCAATGATATGCCCACAACTGTCTGTTTGGGATGGCTGTCTTCCTTACCGTTCACAGCACTTTGAGCAGCATCAAGAGCCCCGTTACTGCACACAGTCCCGTTAGTGAGTCCCTCTCCGTTACTCGACACGCCGTTGGTGCCCCCGGACTCGCTACCCCCATTGAGCATCTTTTTCATCATCTCCTTCCGTCGACGGTTCCCATTATACCGTTTGTCCATGTCCTCGTAAAATTGGTCGTCCTCCCCGTTGCAGACGTCGGGCCGGGGAGGAGGCAGACTCTTGGCGATCTTGTTCTGGTAGTAATCCCACTCTGAGCCCCCACACTCACTGTTACGCCGTTCTTCTCCCCCCGCTAACCAGTCGCTGCTACAGTTATCCGCCCACTCCCGCCTATTGCTCTCCCCGTCCTCATCAGCAGAAGGGGCGGCTAAAGTGGTGTTAGTGGTGGTGGTTGTGCATGTGATGGTGGTAGAGGTGGAGGTGGTGATGGTGGAGGAGGAGGTGCTGGAGGTTGATGGTGGAGCTTCCTCCTTACCCGCGATGTTGACGCAGAATTTGGTGGTGTTGCTCCAGTCGTCTCGAAGGCTGAGGTTGAACATCGAATACTTAGGATTACCGGTGGCCTCCTCCACCACGTTCAGAAAGGAGGGAAGGCGTTTCTTCATCTCATCCCCCGTCAGCGTAGAGTAGGTCTCGAGAAGCATTAAACCCTCACACCTGAAAGATGGGTGACATTAATGTGAGACAGTGTTACAACCTTTCCGGGCTGTTTCAGATTGAGATTACGTCTCCCTGTGGATTGTTTACATTGGAAACACTAAGGAACAGTTTTAGCTAGAAAGTATCATCAAGAATATATATATCTATACAATCAAATGAAGAATCGGTAAATGAGCACGATGATGCGTCAGTGATTTCTCTCTGCCATAGATCACTATCTGGCCGACCGACGGTCGCCCCATCAACTCTTGGCAAACGGCTACTATCCCAGCAATGAGCTCATTCTACAAGACAGTCAGGCAATAATCTTGAAAGGATTAGGATCAGAGTTCCAAGGTTTTCTAGAGCACCAGACGTCATATCAGCAACCTGTGCTGCTTGAAGTCATCGACAAGTATCATCCACCTTCGGGATTGCATTGTTTCACGGTAAGCTCGTGTCAATACAATTTTTGTGGGAGTTCAAGAATGTTATATATTCAAAATGAGTCGAGAAACAACGACCCTCCGTGGAAGAGTATTCTACCGGCAGGTAAGATATAAAGTGATCGTCACAAGAGATCAGATTTCAGCCAAGAGGTTAGTTTCTCGAAGGTATCTGAGAAATGGTTCCACACTGAATCGCTTCAGAGTAGTAGAAGTAGTAGTTGCATCTGTGTTCCACCGGAGCCTCAACGCTACAGAGGGAACTCAGCAAGCATTAGGCAGAGCGCTTCAGTAGCGTCCAGGAATCGGGTCCTGGGGAGGTGTGTGTCGACATGCCGTTCAAGTTGGGCACACTGCTAAGAAATTAACTGTTGTGAGGGGACTAGACAGAACCTGAAGTATGGAGGAGGCAACGACATTATTAGGTGTTTGTGCGTTTGTCTATTATGCCCTTCGTCAATAGTCATAGAATAATTCAAGTCCGTCGAGATCGGCTGTTTGAAGCGACCCAGGGTGTTGGTGCGTCTTCGATAGGGAGCAATTTAGTTCTCATAGGAACATCAGACCATTCCATGTTCCAATTATTTTGCACAGCTCTTTTAATTGATGAGTAAGTCTTTCAATCGAAGTTGACGTTGTTCTGCTGGGTCTGGCGCCGCGGCAGCTCATCGCTTTGCACCGTTCAACTGCTCATTACCCACAAGCCCTCATTGGCCCGGAACCCAGCACAAGCGACCGTTCTTGTACAGTGAGGATGAACGTACAAACCAGCGCAGGATTGGCGAACAAAAGGGTGGCAGTCATTGGAGTTCATCAGGGTCTGAAAGGCGCTAAGCGATTCACCAAAGACTGAGATATTGTCATCTAGAAGGGTATCAGCCGCCAAGTGGACGCCGGCAATGACCTTGAATCTAGTAGTGCAGAATTATAATGATGACGAGTCTTCTAGCGACGACGCGCTATAAGAAAACCACAGCACAGCCCAGAGCATTGTCAACTATCAGGGTGGTTAGTCTCCGCATAAACATAGAATCGACTCGACGATTTTGGGTGAAACATCTGCCTAAGGCTAGTAGGATAGGGAGGGCAGAGCATATCTACTGATATACACCGGATGGGGACTGCATCTTGAAGGAGAAGGCCCACCATGTTACGTGGCAGCCCATAGTCAGCAATGACGAGCTCAATGCGAAGAGTTCGAAGAGGGAGCAAGATTGGGAAGGTGCTGCCAGATTGTGGTACATGTAGAGAGAGTAGGGCGGGCAAAAATATCGCAACGGAGTTTGAGGTCGATTTGTTCTCGTGTCAGGGCGAGACCAGGCTCACTAGTTTCACAAAATAGGCTGATAATAGGGGAGGGGCGGAGAGCTCCAGTACAAGCGCGAAGGGCGGCATTGTGAACAAATGTCTTGGGAATATTTGATCTCGCGGAACCATAAGCAACGCTCCTATAGTCCAGTTTGGACCTGATGATAGCGCAGCAAAGGCGTAATGATGTTGTTCTTTCTGCACCCCAGGTGATGTGTAATACGATCCGAAGAATGATGGATCGCTGTAATCAGTCTGTCTTAAATTTCTGCACGTGGTACTTCTATGTTAGTTTCTAATCGAATATTAGACCGAAAAAATGGATTGTACGTAGGAAAGGGATCATTTCTCTAGAGTCTGAGGTCTGGTTACGTGTATGTGCGGGACCGATGGATATGAAGTGCACATGTTTGGCTTTGAGAGATTGTAAAGCCTCGAGGTTCTGTCCAATCAACCACCTGAGCAACTGCACTCTGCCATGTCCTTGCGCCCCACCTCCCCTACGTGTACCAGAATCAGACAGCGCCACCCCAATCTTGCTCCTTCCTCGAGCTCCTCAAAACGCATCGAGCTCCTCACTGCTGAGCTTAGACTACCACACATCATAGTGGACCCTCTCCCACGAGATGCCTCACTATATTACTGGCCAAAACGCAGATGTTGCACCCCAAAATCTTCGAGCTATTTTTATAGCTCATGCGGAGACTCATCACGCTGATAGCTTGCATACCTTCTTTGACTGATCAAAAGACGACGATGCAGTGGGCTGTTCAGCGGTGCTCCCCGGACGCGTCGTCACTAGGAAACTCGCGTCATCAGCGTCAGTTTTCATTGCTGAACTCACGGCCATTGCCGATGAACTCATGGCGGCTGATACTCTTCCAGATGCCAATATCTGAAATCTTTAGCGATTCGCTCAGTGCGCTTCAAGCCCTGGAGATCGTCAACAATTGGCACCCTGTTGTTTCAGTAATCATGCGCTGACTTGTGCGATTGTCCTCCAGAAACAAGAACGTTCGTTTGTGCTGGGTTACAGGCCACTGTGGGATGGTGGGAAATGAGCGGGCGGACGAATCAGCGCAAAGAGCTGCAGCGGCGCCTGACCCAGCAGAACAGCGTCCACTCCCATATAAAGACTTTACCCAGCGATTGAAAGAGCTGTGCGAAATAAATGGAACGTGGAATTATCTGATGTTCTTATGAGCAATAAATGGCGTATTATTAAAGACACAACCATACCCTGGATCTCATCAAGCAACCGATCTCGACAGACTCAGGTAACTCAATGCCGATCGAGAATAGGACATAGCAGACTGACGCACTGACATCTAATGGAGGCGTCGCCACCTCCTTACTGCATGGGCTGTCTACTCCCTAATACAATAGCCCATGTCCTGACAGAATGCCCCACATGGACGGAATGTCGGCGCACATACTTCCCCAGGAGCCGGTTCCTGGACTTTCCTACTGTACTCCGCCTAAGGCTTACTGAGTTCCCTCAGAAAGAATTCAATGCGGAACCACTTCTTAGCTACTACCTTCAAGAAACCGGCCTTCTAACTGAAATCTGATCTGTTTTGATTTGATCATACTAAATCTTACTTACCAAAAAAATTCTACATCACGGAGGACCACCGTTTTCTTTGCTCACTTTGAGTAGGACACATTGGTGACCTCTCCCAATATCCCAATAAACAGTAGTGACCTGAGCATGCCGTGAGTCGAAACAATTCCGGAGACTGAGGATGATTTGTCGATGACTTAATGCAGCGCTGGCTGCTATTTCAAGTTCGGTGCCAGAAGGACTTGACTACTCCAGTGCCCTAGAAAGCCTTGACACTTTAATCTAATCTTATGATGTACACATCGGAGTCAGTCTTTCCCAAGTCAAACTGCAGAGTGCAATTGTTCAGGTGGTTGCTTGGACAAAATCTCGAGGTTGTACAAAACGTGTGCACTTCATATCAATCGGTCACGCATGTACACGGAATCAGACCTCAGGCTCTAAGGAGAAATTATACCTACAGTCCACTTTTTTAGACGAATATTCGACCAAAAACTAACCTGGAAGTACCACGTGTTGCTTTTTAAGATTGACTGCTTGCATAGATTATCATTTTTTACATTGCATCGCATTTCACCTGGTATGCAGACAGAACAATATCATTGCACCTTTCCTGCGCCATCGTCCGGTCCAAACTAGGCTATGGGAGCGTTGTCTACGGCTCTGCAGAACCAAATGTTTTCAAAACATTAAAAGCAGTTCCCAAAGCCGCCCTTCGCGCATGTACTGGAGCATTCTGCTCTTCCCCTATTGTCAGCCTACTTAGTGAAATTGGTGAGCTTAGTCTTGCCATACAAAGTGACGGAAGGACATAGACTCCAGTGCACTAGAAAACCATGGTGATCTAATCTTGCCCTGCACCGGGAACAAATCGACCTTTAATTTGATTAACATATTCTTGCTCGCCCCACCTATTCTACATGTACCACAATTCGACCATTCCCTCCCAATCTGGTTCCCTCTTCAAGCTTCTCACAGCGCATTGAGCTTCTCAACGTTCAACTTGGGCTGCCGCGTATCGTGATGGACCCTCTCCCGCAAGTTGCAGTCCCCATCTGCCGCTTACTAGAAAATATGCGTTGGCCTCACTAGTTTACTGGCCTAAAGGCAGATGTTGCACCCCAAAATCTTTGACCTATTCGCCGTCAATAGACGGCGATGCTATTGGCTGTGCAGCGATACTCCCCGAGCGTGTCCTCGCTGGGACCGGGAATTACCGCTGCACAGTCGTCGCTGAACTCACGGCCATTGCCGTCACCCTCTTACCGGCCAATCCTCTTCCAGACGTCAATATCTCAATCTTTGGCGATTCGCTACGCGCATTTCAGACCCAGCCGACCGTTATTGATTGCCACCCTATCGTTTCAGCAATTTTGTGCTGGCTTGTACGATTATCCTCCAGGAACAAAAACGTTTGCTTGCGCAGGGCGCCGAGCCACTGTGGGGTTGTGGGCAATGAGTGGGCGGGCGAAGCGGCGCGAAGAGCTGCAGCGGCGCCTGACCCAACAAAACAGCGTCCACTTCCATGTAAAGATTTCCACACATGTTTTCTCCTCATGATTCATTCGAATAAAAAGCAGAAGCGCAATGCTAAATTTTGTGGCTCTTACGAAGTGGAAGAGAAAATGAGATAGTGAAAAGTCTGAAGAGAAATAAGGGCAATCACCCCTCGGTTGGCCCGCGACTCCGCGCGGTCAGTGAATCTAACAGATGCCTAGCTACTGCGCTTTCCGTGTTCCTCACACCACGGAGCTGCTACCCAGGGTGAGTTTATAAACGTCATCTGTGATGGTAACCATTTTCACCAGCTGATCATCATCGCGCGGGCGCCCGAGTATTTGCTCGAATTAAGAACGCGTGATCAGTTTACACCCCCCTCCCATAATTACAACCGTCTCCTGCAAGATTAAGATTAGAGTGACGAGGCTTTCTAGCGCGCTGGAGTCATCGTCCTTCTGGCGCCGAATGTCAAACCAGCAAACAGTGCTGCATCAAGTTAATCTTTGTTTTTCTTCTTTTTCAATGTTCGAGTTAAGGTATACTACTGTGCAAAGGCAAAGTTATTTGCGCGGCGAACGTCTATGGTATGTACGGGTGCCACAGGAGGTACAGGAACTCCTAAGGAGCTGAGGCCATTTGGTCTTAGCACTCCCCGGATGGCAGTAAGAAGAATAACACACTACCTACCCTGCTTCAGAGCCCCAAGGATCCGCAGTAGTCCTCAAGGTGCGGGCTACGCGCTCCAACACCTGCTGAGGGGGAAGATGAAGAAGAGACAGAAAACGGGAATCCCATGCATGAGATCTACACTAGGTGTAAGGAATTTCACGCATGAGAACAGCAAGAATGGAA
>SDVV010038856.1:0-10688 GCA_016164225.1 Gammarus roeselii | reverse complement strand
TATATATTATTTTAGTTATTCATTTAGTAATTATTTTTTAACTTGATGATTTGGTAAGAAATAACCAAGATGAACTCGTTATATAATCATAAAAATGGTTCTGCACAGCTCATATACTTTCGAGGACAACACGTGATGAACCTACAAAATTAGCTATGGACTAATTTTACCTTAATCGAAAGGGAATACGTCGTTTCATAGTGTCGCTGTATCGAAATAATTATGATCACAATCTACCTGGCTCCTAAAATACCTAGGATTTTAACGGATAGTTCCCTAATTGCTATATTGGCAATACGAGGAAGAGTCCCCATATGAATTGCAGTTGTTTCCCAATAAGAAATGAAAAATTGGAATTGAACATTTACCACGTAATCAAAATACGACGTAAAGATTGATTGGTCCTAACCGGCAAAAAATCTTCAGTGGCTTCACTTGCCATGCAGGCTGGTAGGCCCTTGTGAAGTTCTCCATCGAAAAGAATACAGAAGGCATGCCACAAAACAACATACAACAGATAAGAAGAAGATGTAAAGGGATCCAAAACGCGGATGTGAAAGAATAAGATAGGGGATCCAAAACGCGGATGTGGAGGAATAAGATAGGGGGGTCAGGTGCAAAGGGACGCGAAAACGTGCCCTCGAAAATGGAACGCCAAAACGCAGATGTGAAGGAATAAGATAGGGCTTAATTAACGGTGGGTAGAAGGAGGGGGTCAGGCATATTTTATGGGGGCCAAAAACGCAAGTTTTTTGATTCGGACAATGTAATGATTAGGAAGTATGTTATTTCTTAGTGTAACCGACTTAGCTACTTTATATCTAGGACATTATACATGTAGGTTAAGGCAAATACTCTTGTGGTCAAGTTAATTATTGTAGGTACATAAAGAACACCCGGGAGGAGAGTGTCCAAGACAGGCCATAATATATCAGTGTCATTTAGTGATCTTATCTCGAGATGTACTCCTCTCGTTACGAGTTTTTGAGAGTTTGTTAATACGTATTGTAGACGGTAAGTATGCTTTCAGTTTATTTGATTGGTTTGTTCGCAAGAAATGACGGTACATATTAAAATGTTTCTTAGTGTAGGTCTCTTTCCAATAGGCTACTTTTATATCGCGTTATATAGTTTCACAGGCACCCTGGTATTTCAATGTTTTTTTATTGCTCGCACATTTTGTTATGTATTCGATGTTGTTACCGTATGATATCGTTGCTCATTCCTTATCATACCTAAGTTTGACATCTTTCTCTTTATTAGTGAGTCCCGTAGTATATACGTGGCCCTATCGAGCTAAAATCTATATTTTTTATTAAAACCCATTGTATGTATATATTTTTAGAGTTTCGTCAGGGCTCATCGCTAAGAAAAGAATAGCTGCAGATACGTTCACGTATTTTCAGATGCATTTTTTTCTGTAGACAATGCAACAAGATTTATTTATACATATTTATTCATGGTATAGATACATGGATACACAGGATCATTTTTCCCGTTGTATGCATATTTTCAGAAATTCGATCACATCGTTAAGAAACAAATAGCTGCAGATTTGTTCAGGTATTTTCAGATTCATTTATTCTGTAGACAATCGAATAAGATTTATTTATACATTTTCATTTATGACTTAGTTAAATTAATTTACATAAGAACATTTATTAGTTTTTGTAAATATTTGGGATCGGTTGCAGTTCTATTTTACTCATGTTCAATACATACTTAGGTGGACAATCAAACATGTTCATATATACATCTTATTTACATAGGAGCATATAAGGAATATTTACATACTATGAACATTTACAGGATAAAACCTGTTGATGTGGACGTACTTTCGTCATTCACCCAAGTACATACGCCAAAGACGGTCTCACCTGGCTTGCGTCTCTTCCATGTTAAATCCATGTTTAAATCGACATCATCACCCGAGTCACACCGCTTCCTCTTTTTAGTGACGGTAGGTTTATTTTCAATTATTTTTGGGGGGATGTACGCATGCCCGTAGGCAAGAGTTGTACACGCATCGGGATAGTAGCGTTTGCTTTCAAAATTTAGTGAGGCAATTTTTAATAGTGGGTTCAGTTTGGAGCTGGCATGCTTTCACGCGAATGGTGTGTATGGTCTCGAAGTGTGTGTATGTTTTCTGGTTATGGATGTCTCTGTATTGTTCATGTTTTATTTTGGCTTGTGTCTGGTAATTGACGCCTTTAGCAGCTGATTTCGTGGCGTCGGACTCGAACAACATTTTGTAACACTTGGCTTGCAAGCAATTGATCTCACTCGGGTAATCGTCGGCTGTTTCGCTTTTCAGTTGTCCTAGCTGTCGTTTCTTGGATTCATCGTTCAAGGGATGACTTTTGTGATAGTTGCAGAAGCCCATGCATTCAGCCAGGAGAGCTTGTCGCATTTCCGCCTCAATGTCGGCCACGCCTTTGAACTGGATCAGCAACGAGTAGATGAGCAAGACTTTATCACCGTAGCGTTACTTCAGTGTGTCATAGAAGAAGCTGTAGACTTTTGCTTTAGCTTTTTGAAGCACGTAGAATCCAACTTGGAGTGGATGAACCATTCGGTTATTTTTTTGCTTGAGGATCATGATGACTGTTTTGGGGCCGATGACGTAGCAGTTTTTCAGGAGTTGGGAGTGCACACGACCTTTGCCTCTAGACTTCTGTTGAGCGGGTTGAAAAGCAATTTCCCGAAAATAATATCGGATACAAGCTTATACAGGGAATTTTCGAAGGAGTTCGTAGACTCCTGACGTTTCTGGACATTTATCATGATGAACGATTTGAAAATCGCTTCCTGCTTGATACGAAAAATTCGATGAACCTTTACGACTTCCAGTCCTTGCCTGAGGAAAATTTGAAGAAGTTCCAGGGCCACGAGGTAGTCAGTTTGAAGTAGATGACTAGCAACTAGCTTACGATCTGCTCGTTTTCAGTTTTTGAGATGTTCCGAGCCAGCCAAGGGATTTTTTGTGAAGGGTGAAACATCGTCCAAGGTAACCTCTTTGTGATGTGGCAGCTCGTCTGTTTTTCATGCAACTTCATCGATGACTTGGACATCGATGCAGACATTGGTGTGAGCTCGAGGATTTCGCCAATGATGAGGGGTTCGTTCGAGCATCCACCATAAAGACTGTCAAAGTCCCACATTGCTGCTGAATGCACGGGTAATGTAGGTCATAGTCTTTTCATAGGGAATTGTTTATCTTGGTCAGAGCTTTCGTCAGCGTCATAAATCCGCCTCGTGTATTTCTGACAATCAAGTGCAGGAGATCGATATCTTTAACCAGCGCCAGTTTCATCTTTCCTCCGTAGAGGGCGGCTTGCATTGCAAAGCCAGGGATGCTCACAAAATGGACGGGATCCAGAGTATAGTCGCGTGTCATGGTCTCCCTAAACTATTGGAAGACTTCGACCAACAGCAGCATGTCGGTGAGTAGGTAGATGATTATGTAGTCACGCAATGTCTTGCAGTTTGCTGCATGCCACATTTCGATCACTTCAGCATAATCAGAGTCCGATATTCCTTTGCCTGGAAGTTGACTATGGAAGGCTTGTTGTGACGGGATGTCTGTTTGGTTCAGTACAGAATCCGGTGTGATGGCTTCGTAGCAGAAATGTCTTTACGAGTAGCAGGCTCTAGAACTTTGTCACTGTAGCCGAGACTTGTGAGATGGATTTCAGGAGTGGCATGTTATGGCTACCATCTCTAAGATTTTTGGCTTGACTGTCTAAATTTGAGTTGAGGAATGAGAACGAGTCGATGAACTTGACACCGTACTTGTTCGTTTCAGCGTTCAAGAAGACAGAAAGGCTAAACAATTTATCTGACCGTTTCGGCAATACATTATTTATGAGATAAATTTCCGTCCAATCCTCTTAATATATACCTCATGTCATAAGCCGATGCATTGTGTGCAATACATAGCATACGACGCAGTTTCTCCGTTATTCATACGTTACAATTTGATCATAGAAGAGCTATGAAATTTCCTGTTATCACTTCTTTATTGGGTCCGAAGACCCCCTCCACGTAGTGGTTATGATGGCGTACTCGCCTTTTACCATGTTCTTCAAAAGCGTCTCCGCAGCATCCACATGTTTCGCTGTCGCAATTATTTTTTACGTCTTGTTTGGTGAGGACGGGTCCGGGGTACAATGGTAATGTTGACATGTATTTATTATAATCCAGCAACATATTCTTGACAAGATGTGTCACCATCTCTTCAAGGGGAAACTGTAGTCGAATCGACTACTTTATGCTGAACAATTTTCTCGTTATTATCCACTGGATTATAACTGTACATGCACAACTTGTGTTTGTTGACTACTTATTTTCCCTCCTGGCTGGGCTCTAGCACAGATTCACAGTCATAATAACATACAATAGGGGGTTTCATCAAAAAACTTGCGTTTTTGGCCCCCCAAAAATGGGCCTGACCTTCTCCCTATACCCATCGCTAATTATGCCCTATCTTATTCCTTCACATCTGCGTTTTGGCGTCCCTTTTTCGAGGGCACGTTTTGGCGTCCCTATGCGCCTGACCCCCCTCCTCCTACCCAGCGGTAATTAGGCCCTATCTTATTCCTTCACATCCGCGTTTTGAATCCCTTATCTTATTCCTTCACCTCCGAGTTTTGGATCCCGTATTTTATTCCTTCGCATCCGCGTTTTGGATCCCTTTACACTACTGGAAGATATTCATAGACACTGCTTCATAGCTCCCCATCTAGTATAAAGTTAGTTGAAGACATACTCGTTGGCAACCCACCGTGGACTCTATTTTCTTTCCGTGTTATGTTCCTCACTGGGTTGAGGGGTAACCAGCCCACTACTATCACCATGATCATATTAGGCAGTCATTTGCGTGTTCTATCTTTCTTTGCTTCCCCCTGGTACACCTCCGTTCTCTTCTATTGCATACACATAACCACAAATCCGTAACCTACACACTCTCACGTCTTACCCCAATTCTACCGTTCCCTGATCACAAGTCAGCCGACTACATACACTCACGGTCTACTAACCCAGTACCCAACACCCGACACCCAGCGCAACCCCCATGCCTTGCCCATAAGACTCTTCTTGCCTCATCATCAACAATGATACCGAACGTCGCTCCTTCAGGTACTGAGACCCAACAACACGCAGTAGCAGACAGCTTAACAAATCATTTCAGGACGAACACACGCACCAAGGGCGCGATTATCTACCCTCAGTACAGCCCCCGTTAACGAGTCTATCGCATATGACACATCACTACGAATATGCACATCCGACATGTGAACCGCCTTCCAGCTTATTGCGTTTCATACCGCTCCGCTCTTTGACCAAGCCGCTGCACACCAAACAAAGCCATTTGCACTCCAGCTCTAAGCCTAACCCATTTCCGCACCTCGGCACACCATGCTAAACCCATTTTATCATATCCATACGCTCCACCTATCATCAATACTACTGAACACCAAACTTGAACAGATCCACACACCAACAGCTCCCAACCAGCACCACTTAATCGACATTTCACCTACAGTTTTCATCGGCGCCCCCTTATCACCTCCACGCCAACAACTCCAAATCAGCAACTCCTCGTCATACAAACACATTCAGCTCCTAGTCAGCGCTTCCTAACCATACTCACACTAGCATATTTCAATCAGCGCCTCCTCATCATCTGCCCACCAACTGATTCCAATATG
This sequence comes from Gammarus roeselii, assembly GCA_016164225.1. Lineage (NCBI taxonomy): Eukaryota > Metazoa > Arthropoda > Malacostraca > Amphipoda > Gammaridae > Gammarus > Gammarus roeselii. The sequence continues at coordinate 4,977 of SDVV010038856.1, read as the reverse complement.
CGCTTCCTTAGCATCCCCATAGGAACAGCTTACATTCGGATCTCCCTCATCATGCACATTCCAGCAGCTTGCAATCAGCGCCTCATCATCATCTCTCAATCAACATATCACAATCAAAAGTCTCTCATCATCCCGATCTCAACACATTTCAAACAAAGCCTTCTCATCTTCCTTTTACCGAATGCTCCCCGTCAGCACACCCTCATCTTCATCCTCGTCACCCCAACAACTCCCAATCGACGCTGTGTCATCATCCACTTAACGACAGTAACCATTCGGCGCCTATATATTGTCACCATAACATCAACCCTCATTCAGCACTCATTCGTCATCCTCATAACAACAGCACACAATCTGCGTCTTTTCATCATCATTACCTCGATAACAACAGCGTCCAGCCGGTTCCTTCTACTCATTGCTATGTCAACGGCAATTAATAAGCGCCACCCCATCACGCCAAAAAACAACACACACGCTACTTGCACCGTGACTCATCCAACCAAAACCATCGCCCTTCCTCCAATCACATCCGCAGCCACACAAGCTAATTCAAATAGTCATCTCACTTAGAAAACAGGAAGCAACAAGCCTTGTTCGAGCAGTGGGCTCAGCAGCATCGATGACAGCCGGAGACATCAACAAACTAACCCAGGCGATCGAGGGACCATCTGCTCGAGTCCTGGATCAGGAGAGGAGGCCCCGGCAGGAATTAGCGGATTTAGAGAAAAGGCTTACAGCCTCCGCTACGAATACTAAGCGACAGAAACCCAGATTATTAGTCACTCAAGAATCAGAGAACAATCCTGCCGGTTCATCTCGCGGACAAACAGAAGAGAACCCGGAAGACCCCAACATCGAAGAAGAAGATTACCAGGGATCCGAAGCCAGCGGTCTAAAGGAAGATAAATATGACTTTGATAAAAGAAAAGTCTTAGAACATCTTGCAAAGTGGAGTCTAAAACCGGAAAAGAAAGTAAAGGCGCGTGATAAAGCCGACGTAGAGTTCCTGAGTCAGATCGAAGAAGGCGACAGCAATATAAATTTACAAAATACGGTCAGTAACCATCCAGTCAATTTGATCCAGATCGAGAACAGACGTCTCTACAGTCACGTGCTCAGTTAGGCTCACGTTTCATCTGCACGAGTCCAGAGCAGTCATGTAATTTCAGCTAATATAGGGAATTCGCAATAAAACAGGGAGAAAATCACAAGATTCTTAAATAGTCTGGCACCACAGTTATTGTCAACCACCACTGAAGACCACTGCCTAATACATGCCCTCAGTCAATTAGGAAAGTACCAAATTTTGTACTGTCCAAAGCAAAACCTTGTCTCGTTACTGAGCACCGCATGGAAAGAGAACGGCATAAACATGGACTAGTATACGGGTTACGATGACACCTACATGATATAAAAGTAAGAGTATTTTTACAACAAAAACCACCATCAATCAACCTCTGTGAGACATGATCCCCACGATGCTGAACAATGCTCTGGAACATCAGATTAGCATTGTTCAGGGAGACGGCTTCGCTAATACAGCAATAAGGTCGATTAAGCCACACTTCAATAACAATCAGTTAGATATCAAGGTATTTATTCAAAAATTCTTTATTTTCCCTATACCAAATAGAATACCTAATGGCAGAGACTTGCGCTCCAAAAAATCGATCGCCCTGCATGATGGACCTGACACCTGCATCTACGCAGAGGCAGCCCCGCGGTTATCGGCAAAAGCAATAGTCATTGTTGCTCGCCCGAACACATATGACAACTAGACGGTACTTGTTCCCCTCGTGAGTCAGACGATAAGGTTAGCAAGCCTCGGCATAAAGACAAAACCACATACAAATAAAACACATACATGTAAGGAATTTCATGTCTAAGATAGACCAGATCAAAATAATGCTAATTTATGAAAATGTTGATATGTACAGTCTCACTGAGACATTGCTGGCCCCCTGCATGGCTAGCAACCAAATCCTTTATTTTCAAAACCATTTGCAGGTCACCTAAAGCTTGCAACTAGTCATTCAGCTACATAGAATCCAATCTCCATTTAGCAGCTACCTTGAAAGAGAACATGTACGTTGTATGAGATTACAATGGAAATCAATTAAATCCTAAAAAATATACTAAAACTGGAGCAGCTCTTTGAGGAGCCAACTAGAGCCACAATAGAGAAAATCTCATTGCTTTACCTTGAAATTACGAACAATCGATCGTGTGTCCTGAACACCAACTTTCAGCCGACTACAAAGAAGATCGCTGCCTGATCACTGTACTTAAATAAAAACGGAAACCCGCCATCCTGTCCTATAGAACATAAGAACACTACTCATGAGATTCACCGAAACAATAGTTATGAAACAGAGTAACATTGCTTACATGTGCACTAAATTGTGCATCATCGAAATTCTGATCACAATTTATATCGGTGGAATAGGGTCCATTTAATAACATGGCAGTCAATTGTAGGCGTGAAAATAGTCCAATATAATTTCTGAGGCGCATTAATAATTATCAACTGAAGAAATGCGCACGAATGACCAGAGTTCTTAGGTAGAAGAGCATTTTGCCATTCTGTCTGTGTGAACACGTTCTAGTACTATTACTGCTCAGCAAAAACTCTCCGAGCTGCTCAACTTCCATAGAACAGGTGATTGTTGGTATCAATTTTCCTCATTCACGTGATCGTTAAGTTACTTAGATCAGCGGTCGCATTCAGCTGTTGAACTTGAACGCATCTGCGTGGTAAATTGACTGGATTCTTCTTGGTCGAGAAAATTAAGTTTCTTAGGATATTTTGACTATTTTTTTTTCCAACAGAGCACTTTCTGAAAAAGTTTCAACATATTTTTTAACCCTAACACTATCCTAGCAAAAGGAGGGTACTGAGAGGTCAAGCCAACACGAGTGGTTAACAAATCGCCTAGAATACGCGCACAAAAACTGACAGGCAAAGCAAAGAGAGATGCACATCTTGCTGATGTACAAAAGCATAAAACAACCCTAAGCAGACTTGGGAACTTTCTGTCACACAAGAAACCCCCAAAAAATATTCAAGTTAATGAAACCATATGGAATTGGCAATATTTTTCAATGACTAACAAAATTTTCTCGGCTGTGCATGTAACACCGGTAATGCATAAGCCAACTCCGTTCACAGTTTCCACTCATGGTGACTGATCCCCGAAGAGGGACCAAATGTGGCCAACGAGCCCGGTAAGCAATTCAGAAATTGTCTCGGATATTTACGCTCTTAAAAATACAAATTCTTGTGAGAGCGATGGAATAGCGTTACAATACCTCAAGGACAAGTAAAAATTCTTCTGCCATATCTTTAGCTGCTCGTCAACACATCCATTGCAGTAAACACCTTTCATCAAAATAAAAACATGCAATTATTACAGTTATTCATAACAAGAGGGAGGTAAACGACACCTCAAATAATAGGCCTATAGGCCTCCCATCAGTAACTTCAAAAATCTTGGAAAAATATTATTGCACGTCAACTGCTTGACTACATAGAGGAAGCCAACCTGATGAATGACTGTCAGTACTCATGGAGACGGTAAACCTCTACTCAAGAAGCACTTGTGAAAGTCTACGTACTAGTACACCAAGCTATAAACTGATGCTGGGCCTCTCGAAAGCATTATGATAGCGTAAATTATGAAATTTTGAAATAAAATTTCTCACTACTGAGAATCCAAACATCCTGATTTAAAGCTATCTCAGGCATCGGTCCCAATCTGTCATGTTAGATGGAAAAATTACCTTCCTCCTGAACGGTTACATTTCCGAGTTATACACGGATCGTTCCTCAGACCGGTTCTTTACCTTCTGTTTATTTTAATGACATCAACAGTGGAAACCCTCTCGACAACGGCAGAGTGAAATTACCTATCCTCATTATGTTCAATTGCTGTTCGATAGCCCGGCGAGTGATTTAGAAAAGTTGAAGAGGGATGCAAAACAGTGTTGACACACTTTAATGAATGGTATTCAAATAAAACACAGTACATTATCCTGGTATTCAAGGCAAATACACGGAGAGTTCCCAATATTTTTGGGGGGGATTGTATGTACACAAAAATCCATCTAGATAACCGAGTGAAAAATCTAGCAGTGTGACTTCTTATAATCAGTGCTCTGTTTTATTCACATTTAAACTACTGCTACCATTTGGGGTAAGTGCACGACACCATTACTCTTGGACGTTCAACGTAGCATAAACTTCCACGGAAATGGAGCCCACTCCGGGAATTTAGAAGTAGTGATCACGTGACGCCAATTCTGAAGAAATTTTGGTGGCTGAACATCCATGAACGACTGGATCTTAGTGAAGCTATACGAGTCTTTGAAATTCAAAACAAGCTTTCATGTTCAGACGGTGTTGTGTAGTCAACTCGAAAACAACGATCAACACGGTACGAAAAAATGATTGACACCGAGTTCAAAAGAACAAAGACTGGTGCCAAAGCTTTCACTATTGCTGGTCGAACTTGTTACAACAATCTACCGGCTGATGTTCAGAGTTGCCCTCGTATCTTCTTTCAAGTAGAAATGTACCGCTTTATTGCTTGCTCGTCAGCAGAGGCTGACAGAGTGAAACAATTGATGACGATTATTAACATGAAGCGGATGCATCCCGCGCAGAGCATAACACTATCATCCTGTGAACTGAACACACATATAACTTGACATTCTATGTTGTCTCTACTTCTATTTGTTTTTGTCGTTGAACAAATAGTGATTTAATTGAAATACGGTGGCACTATTGCCGAATCCTCAGCTTGTCCCGTCCCTTTGATTTCGCATTGTTCTGGCCCTGAAATGAATTTTCAATGCTTGTGAGAGCGAACAAGCATTGGATAGTGAAATCCCATTGAACCATTTTCGCACTCTTCTTTTAGCCTAACATTTTTTCTGCTCTGTTTTTACACCGATAGTGATATATATAGGTATATAGGT
>SDVV010038855.1:0-10688 GCA_016164225.1 Gammarus roeselii | reverse complement strand
TATATATATATATATAAATACTTTGAAATCTTTTGAATAGTTATATTGTCACTGGCGCAGTACTTAGCATCCGGTTTTTATTTGCTTATCACAAGTTTGCAGTGTTTAGTTCTAAGTCAGAATTATAGTACACTTTGTAGCTGTAAGTGAGCCCGAGCACAATAGACGGACTTGTTGGCTAGTACTCTGATATGCTCATGTACTCTATTTTGTAATTCGGTTCTAGAACGCATTCTTTGTTGTGTAACGTAGGCAACGGTACAACGCCTTTCAAACACCTTGTCACATTTCCTCTGGATCATATGCACGAAAGCGACAAACTAAAAAATGTCCAAAAATTGTCTTTGAGATTTTTGCAGGAAGCCCACTGTAGTACTCATTTAGTAATTCGATAATATTGGACCATATATTTTAGGTGTATTATAGTGTTAGGGCACACTTTGTCCAACAAAAAAAAATACGAGTCATCTCGTGAGTAAGGATTTCATTTGTTTATTTATGGTGGTACCAAGGATATAGCGGCGCGAACGGTCACATGTCTGGGTCCATTAGAGAATTGTGGGTCTCTATGTGTGTGCTGCGCACAGGCGGTGAAACTGAGGGTTTGACTGATAACATTTTATGCGAACGGGATAAGTTACTGATTAAAAATAGAAAGGACCCTCTCCTGCCATCCTTCTTCGAGAAAGGTTAGGCTTATACGCGTATGAAGACAACAGATTTTTTGGTGCAAATTGGGTTGCCTATTGAGAGTAGAGGGACAAGTTCTAAAATGAAACGTCTAATAGCCGATCATGCATCTATGTGGTATTCACACAGATACACGTTACTCTCTTAGGAGTTCTACTTTAGAACAAATCCCGTTACTCTCGATGGGCAACCTAGTTTGGGTCAAAAGTTCTGTGGTCTTCATAACTTATAAATACTTGTAAACTTGAGCTCCATCGACTCACGATGTTGATTCAAGATTGTCCCAGTTTCGTTTCTCGTTGCTGAACACCGCTTTACAATGAGCAGGTATCAATGCCATTGTATAATTTCAACCGTGCTAGCTAGGAGTGCATATGGCATCCCATCGAGCCTGTCATGTACTTATTAGGAGTTACGGCTGGTAATAATAAAAATATCGATATATTAGCCCATCGATAAAACATGATAAGCTGATTGATCCTGTTCAACAATAGAATTGATTTTATGTGGGCCTCATTTCCACCAGAGTTCAATGATAGACTCTTCCAATATTATATCATAGATTAGTAAACAAAGGTGGTGGATAATGAAATTATCCTCGCTGACGATCTAGTTTTATTCTTATATTGCATATTTGCATAAAAGCAAAATTACGCAGCAAAACGATGCACTGTAGCTTTCATATCAAGACAACAGTTGGGGTTGAATAACATAAATCTTACTACAACGTTTGATTCAATGTATTCAGAAGCGATTACTTGATCAACGAGTTCATAAATACACGGAATGTTGAAAATAAATCATCAAATAAAATTTTACATCCTTTAAAAAAAAATAGTCATGACGCAAGAGTTATAATGCAATAACAAAATACAGCAAGCATAACTCCCCGTAAACGTCTGGGTAGAAGAAGGGGAAATCGTACAGTTAGTTGTTCATACCTAAGTGTTTGAGGTAGAAAAAAAAAGTCAAGAGCGCAATCCAGTTTCCGACGTATGATGTGGTCTAGTAATTCTGAGCAAATATAAACGAATAAAAATTTCAAGGGATAGCCACATGCAAAAACAGAGCATCGTTGCAAATCTGGCAAGTTAAGAAGATACTAAGAGCTCAATGCAATATCAACTTGCTGGCATGGCTTCTGGACGCGAGCCCTCTACTATACAAACAGACCACCAGCACATCAGTTCTCAACAAAAATAAGTGTACCTATATAAACTTATTCCAAAGTCTGATGTTACTTCGACAAAGTTCAAGCACAAGTAAACTTTGAGAACATATTCATTCTACACATAAACCATGATTACATGAAATAGGTTTAATGTTCTAATTAAATAAGATTTCCATCCAACGTTCCATTTAGCCGTTCAGGACATCACGGTTATTAAAGTTGCGTTTGACCAACATATAGCTATAAGGTCTACCTAACAAGGCACACGCGCATATAAAACGTAGATCTCGCATCGTAACTTATTTTATAAAAATGCAGAATGACAGTAGTAAACAACGATGAGTTGATCACAAACAGAAGGGAAAAATGGAAAATTAAAACAATGTACAGTTTGCGTTTACATGTTCTTATAACTGTCCTTGTAGAAGAGAACGTGGGTTGCAACGCAATTTGGTAACGTGTTCACGTCCAGGCAGTCTATGAGACTTACAGCTAAAAACGTGACATAGAAAAATAATTAGTTTAGTGCTAAAAATGGGCAGGAATGATCCTTCAGTTCAAGTCTCCGTGTATTGGACGTCTATTGCAATGAATTAATGGTAACTTTTCAAGAGTTAAATGTAAGCTTAAAATAGACTGCGCCATTAGGGGGAGAAAAAAAAAATCCTTAATAGTAGTCCATTCTAGCAATATTCCAAAATTGAATTTGCAGTACAACTAGCCCAGCCAGTACATCCGTCGTTCATGGGCTGCCGGATGCTGAAGCCTCCAACAGAGGTTGTTGCCGCCTTGTCGGCAATGATACTGAAGTCAGATTTTGTTAGTAAAGGGGGTGGTGAGTCTCCTAGTGTTTAACGAGGCAGTTTTTGATAGTATTCACGTTATTACGGTTTACCATAGCCCCAAATTGGTATCTTGATTGGAAAGAAGTTCTCGGACACTGATGCTCAGAATGGTTTTAGCTGCAGTTTCTTTCCATCATTTCTGTTCCTTGTGAATCTTTAACAACAGTACACATGCAGGACAAAGCAAACGTTATTCTAAATATTATATCGATATGCTATAAAGAGTACTTGGAATCGGTTATTGGAATATCAATACTTCAAACTTTGAATGTTGACGGAAAATGGCAGTGCACGGAAAAAGTGGGCCGAGTATTTTGATGAATTGTTGAATGTCAATGATGACAGAGAGACTGACATTGTTACTGTGGGTGGTGATGCGCGAATGCCAGTTTTTGAAGACTTGTTGCGGATATTATTAGGGAAGAAGTGCAGGTGGCGGTGGAGGTGATGAAAGCAGGGAAACCCCCTGGCTTGGATGTTGCGACTAAGTGCCTGAAAAAGGGTGGAATAACGATTGTCGAATGGTTGGTGCGGCTACTGAACATTTTTGTGGTAGATGTGGTACCAAATGAGTGGCGCAGTGCCTTCTTTGTCCAGCTCTATAAGGGCAGAGTAGATATAAATGAATGATGCAACTTGGGAGGTATCAGTTTGTTATGTGTGGTCGGTAAATTATATGGGAGTGCTGATCAAAATAATTAGAGAATATAAGGATTGCGCAATTAAAGAGGGACGGTGGCTTTAGGAGCGGTAGAGGGTGTGCCGATCAGATTTTTGCAGTGAGACAGGTCTATGAGAAGTTTCTGGCAAAGAGGAAGGATGTGTTCTGCGCATTTATGGATTTGGAAAAGGCATACGACAGGATCGACAGGGAAGCGCTGTGGAGTGTGTTGCGTTTGTATGGAGTGGGCAAAGTCTGTTAGAAGCGGTGCACAGTTTCAATGTTGGCAGCCGAGCACGTGTCACAGTGGGAAGCGAGGTGAGTGGTTCACAGTGAACGTGGGTCTGAGACAAGGGTGCGTGATTACGTGATGTCTCCCTGGCGGTTCAATCTCTACATGGATGGAGTGGTTAGGGAGGTGAACGCGAGTGTGCTGGGTCGTGTCTTAGAGCTGTTGGAAGCGAATAGGCGGAGTTGGCCGTTGAGTTAGTTGCTGTTGCGGAGGATACGGCGCTGGTGGCGGATACAGAGGAGAAGCTATGTAGGCTAGTGTCTGAATTTTTATGAGTGTGTGAGAGAGGAAGCTTCGAGTGAACGTGGGTAAAATTAAAGTATTGAGATGCTCGGACTGTTGATGCGAGCAGAATTAGTGTCCTCCTAAATAGAAAGCTGTTGGAAGAAGTTCAGTGTTTCAAGTATCTGGGCTCCCATATGGAAAAGACTGAACTAGTGCAAACTGAGGTGAAATCGCAAGTGAAGGAGGGGAGTTAAGTACTGGGTGCACTGAAGAGTGTAATGAGCTGCAGGGCGATGGGATGGAAGCAAAGAGAGGGTCGTACCAGGGTGTCGTTGTCCCAACTGACTGTGCTATACGGAGCTGAGACTTGGGGGGGGGAGGTAGAGCAGAGGAGAAAAGGTTAAATGTTTTCGAGATGAAATGTTTGGGGAGCATCTGCTGTGTCGTTGAGAGACAGGCTCACTTACGACGGGGTTCGAATCAGAACGGGGATAGTGAAGAAGTTGGAGGACTGAGTGGATTTGCGTGTTCTGAGATGGTTCGAGCACATTGTGAGGATGGATGAAGGGAGATTGGTAAAAAAGGTGATGAAGGCGGAGGCGAGTGGTCGTAAGCGGCCTAGAGGTAGACCGAAGTTTGGGTGGATAGATGGTGTGAAGCAGGTGTTAGGAAGGAGAGACTAGAATGTGGAGGTCGCCAGAGAGCGTGCAATGAATAGGCGTGAGTGGAGAATGATTGAGAATGGAAGATTTTTGACGGCACCTTGATGTTCTTTCCCGCCCTTAGCATCGCGTTGAGAGACGGGATGGTCGTGGGCGGGGAGAGGGCCCGGTTATCATGACGCGGCAGTGGTAAACCAGTCACACTGTCGGGTCCTGCTGCCGACACCGACCTCGGACCGCACTCGTGACCCGGAGTGTGTGTTGTGTGGTTTCCGGCCGGACCCTTTAGTGCAAAATAACTGAATTGTGTGAGTGTGAGCGTATGGGGGTGCGTGATGCGCCTTGTCGTCGGCCACCCCACATCCTGGGAGATTTTTGCCTAGTGTCTGTATCAAAATTTCATATTTCAAATATCAATAAATTAAACATCAATATTCCGAGTATCGATATTTCCGGCACCTATAATACAAATAATAATACCTAAGAGATCGATATTAAGAACACCGATAATACAAATAACGATACCTCAAAGATCGATATTAAGAACACCGATTTTCACAATAATGATAATCGCCAATGCCGGGTCGGCACCCCTTTACCTCCCACACACTCTTGATGTGGGTCAAGGGTTGGTAGCCTGAGTCATTCTTTACAACATGGGTTGGATGAGCAGGGTAGATGAGGAGGGACTTCTTCTGTTTGAGCCAGATCTAGGCTAATCGAAAAGAGGATTAATTGTGAGAAATCCCCCCAACACAGAGCCGGCTTCAATTGAAGCATTCCTGACCATTTTCAGCACGAAACTGATCTCTCCATAATTTGCGTTTTCTCATTTAGTCCGTTAGACCTTCTGGCCGTGAACACGTCGTTGCAAAGAAGCCTCGTAATATTAATAGAGTGCAGAAAAAAAAACTAGTTATGAGAAACTATAACAACCAAAATACATTGAAGATAGAATCGCACGTAATAGCAAGACCAATCCACAAATTGAAGGTTGCAATATGGGAATTACAACTGGACAGAGTGAACTTGAGAAGTCTAGGGGCAATAATTATGTATTATTTATTAACGCCTACTCATAATAAATTTATGATAATAAGGGTTATGAGTCGAATAGGACAAAGGTAGCACTGTAACCTCAGTTACTACTTTGTATAGGCAATAAAGAGATATTCGGTCCACATCATGGTGGCCGGATGGGTAACTCAGACTTCGATGGGATGGAAGTTATTTGATTGACGGTAGCTACCAGACCATGAATGAAACACTTTCATCGCAGTTTCTTGGTACTACCAGGCCAGCTTGTGACAAAAAAGTTGTCAATAGAGCGCCGAAAATCAATATTGCGCACGCTGTTAACTATGTGCAGAAAAATCTGTCTATTCCATGTCCCATGGTTCAAAGGTACAAATATTGTAAGCAACAAGTTATTAAAGCTTGATCAAACTTTGATTTTACGAAGGATCTGAATACAGAATTACTTTCTGCACCGTTTAATTTTTTTTATACCAACGGATTCAGCGCAATCGGCAACAAAGGCTACTGAACAGTACCGCATATGTACTGTCCAGTACATATGCGGTACTGGGAGTCGAATACGCGTCACGCGCGTATTCGACTCCCAGCTGTCTTGTGCAATCATACACACACTTTCAGTAGCAGACGTTAGGACAAAAACTGCAGCTCAAATCATTCAGAGCATCGCTGACAAAAAAACTCCTAATATGGCTGTGCGGTGGCTGGGAGAGCTAATAAATTGTTCATTAAACACAACGTTTGAGATGGCTCATAAGTGTTGTTTTTAAACTACTAATAACCGAGATTATTTAGACAAATGGTGAATATTTGTACCTGTCTATGCACCGCACACAAAAAATTGAATTAATTAATGACTTCGTGATGAAAATGTTTTATTAACAATTGAACATGTATAACAGGTAAGGTGGAATTTCATAAATAAAAATGGGAAAATGAACGACAGGTACTTCGAGTACAGGCATGAAATCTGTGGTTTGACATGGGCACTCCAAATAACCTTCTTCTCTATCACAAAAGAAACGGCGTCTAATAACAAGGACAGAGCCAGAGACGCAACACAGTGACTCCTCCCACCCAAGTTGGACGACTGCCCACGATCTAACGACACATACTGAAACGTGTCATTTTAGTATGTATAGTCATTCATGATCCAGTGATAACAACGTCTTTTCAAATCAATATTCCATAACGTAAATAAATTTTGAAGATTATAAAGAAGTGCTATCTCAGAAGTGCATGATATTAAGGAAGGCCCTTTCAGTTGGTGTTGCTTAGACGGAAGTGCGGGCGGCACACGTGTAGTTTCCATCAAGTGCAGTTGTATATACACGACGAACCATGGCATTAGGTAATTCGTCACTACTTATTTCCATGGCGGCGAGTTTTACCTCAAGACATTACCGGAGAGAGAAGTATCTTGACCCAACATGACGCACCAGGATACGAATACGGCTATGCAGAAGAGTCCAACTATTAATAACATTAAATATCAATTTCAGTGGTTCTTTACATCACCTAGATACATTGCTTTGAATATTTCAAGTTGCGAGGCCCTAGGACACGTTAATTTAATTTCGATAGCTATATATTGACAATTATTTGACACTGTTGAGTGGCAGAAGATGTGACATCTGGAATCAATTAAAGGGAACATCTCCGTTGAATAGCAGCTAGCTACTCATCCGAACACAGCATTCTATGGATTTTGACTCAAAACTGTTAACAGATAGCAAAAAATGTCATCAAGTTACAAAGTGATCGAAGATTTTGCTTATATATTAATTAATATCGATGACAAAAGCGCCAGGTGGTACATCCCAGGTGTCCCTATTTGTTTGCAAAACATTTTTCAACGACACCAAGCCAGTATTAGCTTTGAGACGGCTCACACCAAAATCTTAAACTGTTACCAGATAGAGGAATCCATGCAGTCTTGCAATCATGTTTCTAAATCCCTAACATAGGCACACACGCTTCATGTAAAGATTTTAGAAGAAAAAAAATTAGTGAGTGCGTACGCAGAAAACTTTGATCTATCATGTTTGTTAACAGAAAAACTGGACAACGATGGGAGGCCATGGAGGATAGACTTCAAGTACAAAGAGAAGTGATATTCTAAGGGTTTACAGGTTCATCTATCACGATATTCACACTTCAAGAATGCATTGGAGACATTTCGATAGTAGAGTATTTATATATTATCAGATCAAAACAAACTTCGTTACAGGATTGGATGCTCTTGTTCATGAACAGGAAAAAGCTGGATCATGAATGATTCTTCACAAGATCAAGCAAGCACACTACATATGTAATCTAAAAACAACTATTTTCACTAACCATTTTTCAAATAGTTCAATGGCATTTTCGGGCAATCAAATGAAATTTGTAATTTCCAATTTTCATGGTTAAAATTGCTTGCGTGTGTGTGTGTGTGTGTGTTTGAAGAGTGTGGGATGTGCCTTGCCGTCGGCCACCCCCTTTTCTGAGGGATTCGGTCTACTCTATAATGATAAATATTAATAAATTATTAAAAAGATGTATATGTAGGTAGCTATGTAGTTTTGTAGTAAATAAATGGTACTTTTCTAGTTGGATAACCTCAGGTAATTCTGTAATTTATTGTGAAGCCCAATGCCTTTTGAGAACAGCGTTCTCACAATATTTTTCGATTCCTGGCACCCGTAACATTAACTTAGCTCAATTACAAAAAGCCAAATGAAATTCAGTGTCGAAAAGTTTGGTACAAGAATTAGATTAACCTAAGAAATGTTTATACATCATAAACGAGCTCCCAGTGCCTCCTCTTTGCAAAGTCTGTGATATAAAAAGAAACCGAACGAGTCAATTGGCTGAGCGGTGGTCCATAACAACAGCGAGAGGAAACACGCAATTGGAGGGTTTACCCATTGCTAGGTTAAAATAGGAATCGAAATATATCTCCAATACTTGGTCCTTATATGTCCTAAAAATTTGACAAAGTATTGGGAAGATGTGTTAAGATGCAGAACCGTGCCCAGCACTGATAATGTCTGGTCCTGGAAGGCTCATGTCTAGATGCAGAACCGTGCCCAGCACTGATAATGTCTGGTCCTGGAAGGCTCGTGTCTAGATGCAGAAACGTGCCCAGCACTGATTATGTCTGATCCTGGAAGGCTCATGTCTAGATGCAGAACCGTGCTCAGCAGTGATAATATCTGGTCCTGGAAGGCTCATTTCTAGATGCAGAACCGTGTCCAGCACTGATAATATCTGGTCCTGGAAAGCCCATGTCTAGATGCAGAACCGTGCCCACACTGATAATATCTAGTCCTGGAAGGCTTATGTCTAGATTCAGAACCGTGCCCAGTACTGATAACATCTGGTCCAGGAAGGCTCAATCACAAATAACTAAACGTCTTATTGGTTGCTCTTGCAAGCAGAGTTAACACCGCCCGCAAACAAGAGCTGAACGACAGTCAACAGCTAATTTAACGAAACCGAGAGGCTGCGTTGATCCAGGCAAATTTGGTCAGAAGTATACCGTGGACGAGATGAAAAACGAGTCAATTGATAGTAACAGTACACCACAAACTGGACGATTGGAAATGGAGTATGAAATTAAATATCATACAAGAGTAGTCTTTACAGGCATAGATATCAAGAATTAATTTATAGACGTCGGCGTTCTAAATTCACAAGAGGCAATTATTGCCCTGGAATAAATAACTTCAAATCATTGTCTCAAATAATTCAAAATAACTTGTGTTTACTTGATGGGAATGGCAAAGATTATTCATTTATAGAAAGTCGAGACGGTCTAGTAGGCGCACCAAAACGTGGCAGAAGGGCTATCCTCTAGATTCAGTAGCAAATCATCGACAAGGAAAAGGAATGCAATGGTTTGATGAACTTGTCATGCAACATGGTCCACAGTTTATCTATTGGAAGGCCAGTGGTTGCCTTGAGGTAATAGCTACGACTAGCCTCATTTTAGGTCTAGGTTTATTTGATACGAACCTAGACTTCTCTACAAATAACGTGTTAATCTACAAAAAATCAGAGATTTCGCTACCTTACCAAAGTGTGACCAAGTAGAGAATACATAAGCCATATTTATTTTTTAACACACCCACAAATTTTGTATATTTTTGCAAACGCCCTTCAACCGCAGAAGCGGCTTCTATCCCCTGCAACAGATCACAGCTTAAACAGACCACAGCCAGCAAATGCAACCAAATTGCAAAAAAAAAAATCAACCAGAAATCACGTGCAAAACGCAAACTAGGTTGATTTTGTTCAAGTTAAGATATTTGTGTAATCGCTAGAGGTAATGATCTTATAAGAGTTTAATTGAGAAAGTCGTCAATTATGACGTCCCGCTCATCAAGTAACTTCCTACATGTCACTCTGTTTGACGAATTTGCATCCTAAAAGTGATCATTTTATATATGATAGAATAAAGTTTTATAAAAAAATAATTAAAACGCTTACCAAGCAATTATGGTGAGTTAATTAATGGAGCCATCGACAGTGCAACATTTCCACTGTCATCGCGAACCTTTTCCGAGCCAAGAAGCGTCAGCGCACTGCCGCAGCGAGCTCTTCGATGACTAAGATAGCCTCATAAACCAGTGGGTATAGAAAGACAAAGTACATTGCATGTAGATTCCTTTGGTAGCTGCTAACAAGATACTGTCACCGTAAGCCTGTGACTGCTCTAAACAGGCTCGTCGTCGGTCGACGGCTCTCAACAAGCTCGCCAACGGTCGACGGCTCTCAACAAGCTCGCCAACGGTCGACGGCTCTCAACAAGCTCGCCAAAGGTCGACGGCTCTAAACAAGCTCGCCAACGGTCGACGGCTCTAAACAAGCTCGCCAACGGTCGACGGCTCTCAACAAGCTCGCCAACGGTCGACGGCTCTCAACAAGCTCGCCAACGGTCGACGGCTCTCAACAAACTCGTCAACGGTCGACGGCTCTAAACAAGCTCGCCAACAGTCGACGGCTCTCAACAAGCTCGCTAACGGTCGACGGCTCTCAACAAACTCGTCAACGGTCGACGGCTCTAAACAAGCTCGCCAACGGTCGACGGCTCTCAACAAGCTCGCCAACGGTCGACGGCTCT
>SDVV010038854.1:0-10689 GCA_016164225.1 Gammarus roeselii | reverse complement strand
GGAGAAGCTATGTAGGCTAGTGTCTGAGTTTGGTAGAGTGTGTGTGAGGAGGAAGCTTCGAGTGAACGTGGGTAGGAGTAAAGTAATGAGATGCTCGATGACTGTCGATGCGAGCAAAATTAGTGTCACCCTAAATGGAGAGCTCTTGGAGGAAGTTCAGTGTTTTAAGTATCTGGGCTCCCATGTGGAGGAAACTGAACTAGTGGAAACTGAAGTGAAGGCGCGAGTGAAGGAGGGATGTAAAGGGTTGGGTGCACTAAAGAGTGTAATGAGCTGTAGGACGTTGGGGATGGAAGCAAAGAGAGGGCTGTATGAGGGTGTTGTTGTCCCAACTGTGCTCTACGGAGCTGAGGCTTGGGGGTGAGAGCAGAGGAGAGAAGAAGATTGAATGTTTTCGAGATGAAATGTTTGAGGAGCATGGCTGAAATAACGCTGAGAGACCGGATCACCAGCAACGTGGTTCGAATCTGAACAGGGATGGTGAAGAAGTCGTAGAACAGTATGGATTCGCGTGTTCTGAGATGGTTGGGCTCATGGAGAGGAAGGATGGAGGGAGATTAGTAAGAAGGGTGATGAATGCGAAAGGTAGTGTATGCAGGCCTAGAGGTAGACCGAAGTTTGGGTTAATGGATGGTGTGAAGCAGGCGTTAGGAAGGAGAGACATGAATATGGAAGTAGCGTGAGAGCGTGCAATGAACAGGCGTGAGCGTGTTTTTGAGATGAAATGTTTAAATAGCATAGCCGGAGTAACGCTGAGAGAACGCTGAGAGAGAATAGTTGTGAATGGTTGATTTTGACGCGGCTCTGATGTGCTCTCCCGCACTTGCCATCACGTTGTCGGGATGGTCGTGGAGGGGGGGGGGGTGGCGGTCATTATGATGCGATGGAGGGTCCTGCTGCTGACAATGGATCCTCGGCCCGCACTTGTGTCCCAAAGTGTATGTTGTTGGGTTACCGGTCGAACCCATTAGCACAAAAGAGCTAAGTTGTGTTTGCGTGAGCGTATGAGGGTGTGAGGTGCGCCATGCTGTCGGCCACTCCCTTTTTTTGGGGATGCAGCCTAGTGTCTGTATCTGTATCTGTGTGTCACCAATACAGAGCAACAGATCGAGCGGGTTTACCTTGTTAAAGTTTGTATACATCAAACCGGCTTGAAATTAAACTCGTTGTATTTTAGTAGATATAAACATTCTAGAAGGTTCGGCTTTTGAAATGATCGTTGAATCATGCCTTTAATAATGAAATATAATCGTTACCATTTAATTGTTTTATTATTTAATGTCGTTTTAATTGAAAGGTAGGGTACATATAGTACACCTAGTCACCGTGCAGGCTATCCTAAGCCTTGTACTTCTTGTACTTCTTGCATTGTACATCTTGCATTCCAACAAATAATAGCTTGATAACAAAGGCGTTAATGCCAAGGTAAAATTCTGCAAAGGCCGGAAATAGGGCGGAAGCCATAACTGTCTCCGTGCGGAAAAGAGTTTAGAGAACAGCGTCGTAACAGACTCAGCTCGATTAAATAAATGAAAAAATTGTATGCAGTGGCAGCTGCTGGCAACTATAAAATTTGAGAAAAGTTATTATCTCTTGTATATTTTGGACATCTGAAGAGAAATGTTGCATTCGGGTTGACAATATGATCCCCAAAATAATTTTATTTAATTATTCTCTCCTCATGAGCAATCCAGATGCACCATGTTTACAAAGAGCCAGAGCTTCCATACCCACACGGACACTGGATGCATGGGCTGTCCCACGTTCAATTTTTGTTGTGTCTAAACTTCGTATTAATTATTAACCCCAGTCCTGACGCTATGACGTCGCGAATAACACTATATAATACATGAAATCTCTATAATTGTAGATCCTGCGTATCTTCATGACTTAAAATTCAATGGTTTTGATTTCTGTAAAGAATTCGGTTACTTCGTTTGCATGTTACGCAAATCGTGTTGTTAGGCGACACTCCATTGATAACATTTGGGAACTAAAGAGCGTATACGTTAAAACCATACAAATAATCACATTCATCATATTTTATCCCTGGAATTTATCAGGAGATAGAGAATTTAGTGTGGTATTGTGCCAAAACTGCTCGGCACAACCACTCTGCTTCGAAATGAGCTCCCAAATTGATGGCACACTGTTTTGAACTGCAGTGGAGTACCGCGACTGCTTGCTCGACTTCGTCTTTGGTCAGGCGTTGGACAGCTTCACCACATAATCTCCGTATTTATAGTGGCCTGCGACGCAACAGAACTTAGAGATTTTTTTGATGATTCGGAGGAGATCAAGGGACAACCCATTTTTCTTCGCCTATGTTTTGTGGATGAATGTTAGAATCTGAAGCCCTAGAACAAGATGACAAACGACATTATTTTGAGTTTCACTCAGCTCTTATCACTTTGGAACTTTGTTGGGTTTAATTTTCAGTTGATTACGATCAAATTTATGACTAGTACACTTGCTGAACTCATGTAATCTATCAACTTGTCTGATAGGAAGGGTAGGATCTTGCTGAATGTCTATCATAACGAGTTGATTTGATTCTTTCGTTGTTTCGAAGCTGCACCTTTGAAATTCAATTTTTTTCAGATTTTCGACGACGCGATTTGAGAAGAAGTGGTTGATATTTTCGGTTCTCTCATTTTCGAATGCTTAATTTCTGCACCAATTTTGGTTCAATGTTGGTGGGGAGGGAGTTTTCCCGTATTCAAGAATAACCGAGCGCTTTTGTTCACCCATGATCAAACACTAGTTGATAACAATACGTCCTGTATCACACATACGATAACATTTATAGTTCACTTTAATCGGGCATTGATTCCTTGATTACTAGCTGTTTCAAAATACAGACAGTCCTCATTATTGCAGGACTAACGCCTCCGTGAAAGGAGAAGGTACGCCGCTTTTAGAGAGTCCCACTATTGAATTGATAACCATAATAGCTGAAGATTGAGAGTGGGATCAAGGGGAGATCTACATAGCCTCTTCATGTGGCATTGTCTGTCGGAAATTAATTTCTTCATCGCTTCCCGCCAATTTTGCAGCAGTTGTTGTGGGTAACTTCAGGGTGATGTGGTCGATAAATGCAAACGTCGGATGATGTAAACGTTATTGAACAGCATCACCACGTATTACTGAAATAACACTGGAAATGGTATGTTTGACTTGACAGATCATTATAAAAATATCACCTTTTAAATGAATCAGAACAATTCGAAATTTTTCAGCAACGTGTGCAGACCACACTTTGGGCTTAGTTAAATTAGAGCTGCTAATAAAAAGGATGCCAGCAAAGTGGGATGTCTGCAAACTTTCTGACCAACTAGCAAAGAGTTTCCCATTCCTGAATCCGGATTCACACTCAATGAAAGATATCAAGACTTTGCCGTTTTGTCTTTCAGTGTTGTTAGAACGCTACCAAGGATGCCCTTAGAGGCTTTTTTGATGAAAAGCATTTCGCTTCACTCAAAATTGTTCATGGTTTGACGTGCACCTTGCTGAACTGACCGGTAGGATTGACCACACGTTGCATACACAATGTATCAACTCACACTGCGTCGATGAATGCATTCATATTGAAATTTAAAAGTCACGGTTTGATAATTGGAACCTCGTCGACAATCCTCTACTCAAATAATCTTACGTTGATAAGCAACATGTTTTATCTCTCTCGACCCCGAAGAGCAGACTAATTATTTTTCCACGACACTCAGGGAACCAATTGGATTTTCTTTTATATATGTCAAACGTAAACATCCAACTTCCATCAGGACCATTCGCATTTCAATAACTTCAATCCCCGGCTTGCTTCTGCTAGTGATTTACTTCAGAAAATCCTATCAACTTGCCTACACTTCGATGGATAATTTTAACCCCGAAACGTCATCCCAGAGGAGATGCAGCCGACCATATTTGTTTAATGTGCGTGTCTGTAGTCATGAGATTGTACATATGAAAGGCTCAACTCACAAATGACAAATTCTTCATCTCCAAGTCCAGTTTTTTCCATATTGATTTCATGAGCATTGATTGATTTGAAGCTTTTTCGTTAATAGAATAACTGAGAAAATATAAATTTTTTGTTCCAGCGGTTAAATTTTTGGCAAACAGGAAAGATACTGAAAGAATAAGACACTCACGTGAAAAATATATATAATTTTCTTCGTTAAAACTGTGTAATTATTTTTTATACGTTTTGGCCACTTCCAGAATCATGAAAACCTATTTCTGACCCCAGCAAGCCAAGTCGAAGCTTAACTTCCCACTACAGAAGCAAAATTCCCAGCCTCAATATTAGAGTGCCCTATTGCTTCTTTTGACAGGTCCAGCTGCAAGATTTGGCTCTCATTGTGGTTGCCTCAATGCCTCGACACTTGTGAGGCGTGAGCTGAGTTTGGCAGAGGATTACTTCGTTTTTTTTTGTGCGGAAAAAAATTGTATGCTTCTTTCAAATGGAAGGGCACGTACAAAAGAACAATCTTAGATAACATGCGGGAATGCTGAGCTGAGCAACACAACATAGTATCCCGAGCCCAGTCACCCATGACTCGGATATTGTATGGTTTACGCACAACCCCGCCTAATAGCATAATTTTCTGTGTACCAGAGTATTTACAATTAACGATTTTTTTTTTGCGATCTTTTCTTATTATTAGAAAACTAATATATGTAAGTACAATTCTATAATTGACGTGCTTATATACAACTTTGGTAAGTGTTGTATCATGTTGTCTCTGCCACGTAGGGCGACGAACTGGTTTACACGTCTTCAGTTATTTGTCTGACTTTCGTCAGGACATCGAGGTGCTTGGTCGTAGTAACCGACACTGGCCTTGAGAGATGCGATGTTTTCTTTTCGTTGTCGCCTAAATGAATAACAGAAGTAAACATGTATGATGATTGGTGATCCCATTATGCAATTTGCAGCATTGCATCGAATCATTCGTTGCATTGGCATGTCAATAGTATGTTTTTCCGGCATCCCACTCATCCTTTTTCGTGAACAATACGACAAAGACCCACTCCGCACCAACCCGAGTGGTCTAATCTCTGCCATGCCATTGTTGTTCGTTTACAACAATTGCTGTGTGGATTAAATGAATTATATCGGTATTTTCCACTGTGAGGAAGAGCAATGTTTTCATCCTGCCTTATATTTAATTTGCCATATTTTGAGCATCAGTGAATCCTAATTTCAAGCTTCTCGCGTGTCTTTCTGTTTAATCGTAAAATTGATCATCTAGCAGAAGTTGTCCCCCACACAGGGAGACTCCTATCTTCACTATTGTTGGAAGACTTATAAATAAGCTATAAAACAACCTAATACTCATCTCGATAATGAATAACATCCTAATGTATAATGTAGTTGATTACATATGGGACAGCTTTATTTTGTAAATTCGAACAATTCGTATATGAACGCGAGATACCTGCAATGATCTAGTGCCTGTGAAATACACGTGTTCGTGTATAGCGTGCAGAGTAAGCAAAAAATGAATAAGGAATTACGGCCTTGCAAATCGAAAAGAAACAAAATTGTTAAAAAATAATTCGACAATCATTGTCACCTCTAAGAAAATACATCAATTTTCAGTTTTGACTATTCGAACGGTGCAATTTCGTGACAAATCCATTCATTCACTGTCCTGAACTTCCACTGCCATCCATTTATGTTACAATTTGCAGGGTATGAAGATTCTGGCCCCTTATTTACAGTGAAAATGACTCGGAGAGTGGAATAAATCTGTATAAATCATTATTATACTGTACAATTATGGAGATAATTAGAACAAGTGTGTCATATCCTTTCTTAGAACACCCTTGCAATGATATTAGATGTTCCTCGTCCCCGTCGGGGCGAGTGAATCTCGCTTCATTGCAGCGTCTCAAAAACCGTGGGCGGTTGAGCAGTCTTCAATAAGAGCAAGTGTGGTTTGATCTGCTCATATTAAAATGGCCTGTGTAGAAGCATTGCAAGACGGCGTGAAATTACATACATACAATTACGAAGGTCGAACTGAACATGATTAAACATTATAAGCATCATCGAATCCGTCTACTCGCCTGAGCAAAGCATCGAATTTGCATCGAGCAATGCAAGACCAACAAAAATGATTAGCAAAACAATACACACTCCATATTGTGAGCTGTCGTGTTCATTTAGGTGTTTCATTTCTAGCGTCACATTTTCCTCGGCTAACCCATATTATATCACTCATGCGGGTTTGGGTTCGTACGAAGACGGTAACTGCAATTTCGAACGGCATTTAAATATGACATATCATCATTTGCCTATGAGAGTTTTGAATGTAGTTCATGCGATCTTTAATTGATGGGATACGCTCCCTTCAAATGAAACATCAATACATTGAAACAATATTGTCACGGTAAAAATATGCTATTCCATTGAGGCAGATGATAACGGGGGATTGAAACGTAGTTCGATGAAATATTCCATCACGAGACACTGACATTAAGCTAATTTTCCATCAATACAGGTTGTGCATAGACTTTGTACACATGCACAACGTTCAGTATTTTTTTACTGAATGTTCGCATTAATAGCATTGCGTTATTCTCCCATCCAATGACTGAATCCTACACTGTTCATCCACCAGTTTCGTTATCACTGAAATAATAGACGAGTGGCATTATTCACAAATAACATCACCAACAAAACAACAACATATTTACTTCAACGCCTAGCAGTTCCACATATTATTATCGTTATTCAGCTCATTTAAAGTCATTTGGAACTTGTGAAAAATTGTTCTTACCCACGAAGAAACATTCATTGTGCCTTCGTTCTTATATTTATTTCCGCTGCGTTTTTATTGTGGGATATTTAAGCGGTGAGCTGTTGGCGGCGCAATTCAAAGCTTGTTCCTTTTGTTCGATACAAAACATCACAGCGTTCCTGCATTCTTGGAGTGCTCTCTAAATCCTTTGACGAGCTCCCCCCCCCCCTTCCCCCCGGGCATTTTTCTGTGAGAAAACCGTTCTCAGCGTTGAACAAAACATTTCTTGAATACTGCATGTGTTGCAACGATTTGTCTACATGTCAGTTTTTCGGATCATTTTTATGAATGTTTCATTATTTTTCATTTCGTGATTGATTCGATTTCATTAGTAAATCCTTGGCAGAAATTCCTTAGCTCGGCTACGACGACTTGCAGTCGACCGATTGGATTCACTCAAGTATACATCAAACGTATAAATGCAATTTCCAATCGTACCTTAATCATTTATATGTCTTCCCTCGTTAACACTCATTCAAACGAAAGGTAGATGACCATTAACTCTGAACGTGCTCGTCTGCAAACATCAGATCGTACATACCAGGTCTTGACGTCTTGATGTGAAAATTTTCAATATCCTCGTCCAGTGGATTTTTTTTCGTGCGCATCGATTGATTCTAAAAATATCAACCCAATACGGAGAAGAAATTACTCAGAAATTCGGGAATTTTCATTCCAATTGTCAAATGTCGAATGTTTGGCAAGCAGGAAGAAACCTCAAAGAGTATTCCACCGACGCGAAAACGGTATTCGATTTATAGGTTCGTGAATAATTTTTCTAATATATCATGAGAGCTTATGCACCTTCCAGAAAAGTAACTACATATTTTTAACCCCCGCAGGACCAATTTTCGTCTTGTCTTCCCACAACATGAGCGCATGTTCCAGTCACAATGTAACAGAGTGCTTCTATGCTTCTGTTGTTAGGTCTAGTACCCAGATCTGTTTCGCAGCATCGTTGACCGCATTGCTTCAATACATGTGAGAAGGGCGCGGATCGAGGCAGATAATATTTTGTTGCTTTTATGTTTGCAGCGGGAAGGGGTTTGACATTTTGAATTGGAGGGGAATGTACTGGCTGAAAAAATATAACACAACAATAGGGAATGCGGTGCTGAGAAACATAACATCCCATCGTCAATCCTGTCTTCATGGCCTGGACTATGAATGGTTTCCGCTCTTTCACTCACTAGTAACATATTTTACATCGGGTTCAGAGAATTAGCTACCACAAACTTTTCCATTGTTTGTTTTCTTGTTATTAAAAGATGACATAAGATGACATGAAGGAGGGCTCACACTTTTATTGCCATCTTTTAATTGCCTTTCTGTCTTCTGTCGGACATCGCAGTGGCTGGTTGTCTCAACTGACTTTCCCAACCCATCGGCAGCCTAGAGGGACGCTTTGTTTCCTATTCGTCTTAATCTAAATGAATAACCAAATTAAATAAATGAATATTGGATTCCTCCGCTTCATGTTAATGATAACAACCTGGAGTACAATATACTTACTGTGTATATGACAGACTATAAAATTAAGCCTTGAGCATGTGAAAGCATAGACCAAAAATGATCTACAACATGTGATAAGCGGTTGTACGTTTATTGCATGTTGAGTAGGGTTCACTGGAAGAGAAATGCTAACCCTCAAATTCAGGAGGAAACAAAATGTTCAATAATAGGTCAACAGTTACCCGAGAAATAAAAATAAAAACATTCCTTCATAGTCTTCATATTCCACTACCACCATTTTGTTCACAATGTGTGGGTTCTGGAATGGAGAGTGGAATGAATATGGAATAAATAGATAAACAAATTGAAGAATAGAGGAGATAATAACACAGAACACTCATATCCCTTCATAGAACAGCAATACGAGCGTATTGCTTCATTGCAGATTGTGCATTGCAATGGTCATTCTCCCATCCACTGGTTTTATGGAGGCACCTACATGTTTTATCGACTTGTTTCCCTAATCACAGATCTAATCGGGAAGCCGCATTACCACAAATATAACCATCGGAAAAACATCAGCATGTAAATTGAAGCCTATCAATTTCATACAGTATCATCGTCTTTCAGTACATAGGAAGTCATATGAAACGTTTGAAAAATCCTTCATACCCAAGATTACACATACACGATAACTCGGTGCCCATATTTACACTGCACGTTTATTGCTGGATATTCCAGTGCTGAAAAACTGGCGGACCAATCAAAGATTGTTTCATTTATTAGATGCAAAACATCACGACCATGTTGCATTCGTGGAATGCTCGTCAAAGCTATTGTCTAGCTCCCCTCCGGGGTTGTCCTTTTGAGGAGGCCTTTTTAGGGTTCAACATCGCTTTCATTTGGGACCACGCGTGTTGCCAAGATTTCTATATTGCGTGTACGTTTTTCTAATAATATTTAAAATATTTCATTATCTTTCATTCAGTTTTTTGTTTGTTTTCTTCAGATAAACTCTGCCAGTAACGTCGACGAATTCTGTTTCCACGAAATTCAGTCGGCCGATTAGGTTATTATATGCCCAACGTAAAAAATTTTCTTCGGGTACTTTTTACATTCATATAACATCATTTACTAACAGTCATACAACAGTCATACGCCCTGAGAAAAAATTATAATTATCCGCGTTCAGAGGATTGTTTTTTATTTAATTGCGTGTAGAAATATATTCCGTTTCTTTCTTAAATTGAGTTTGAACAGTTATTAAGTCGTAAAATAAATCAGAAAATTGTGGATTTTTGGTTTCAATGGCTTAATACTTGACAAATAGAAAAATACATACAAAATGATGCACACGACGTGAAAACTGAATTCAATTTATTTGTTCGCATAAAATGTTGCAGTTGATGCCAAGAGCTTTTGCACGTTCCTGGATAATAAATATCATACCTCAACTCCCGCAAGCCCATGTCTGGTCTCATCTTCCCACAACAGAAGCGCAGCTTCCAGCCACACTGTAACATAGTGGTTTTATGCTCTTGTTGTCAGGTCCAGGTCCCAGATACCTTCCATAGCATCGTTGCCCGCATTGCTTCAATACTCGTGAGGAGTATGCGGGGTGTGGCAGAGGATTCTTTCTTGCATCTATGTTTAGAGAGGAAAGAAGTTCGAACTCGTTAGTTGAATGGGCACGTAGCAGCTGGAAAAATACTACATAACAGGAAGAAATGTGTTGCTGAGTAACAAAACACAGTTTCGCTACCCCGTCTTACATGGCCTGGACTAAGAATGGTCCCCACTGTATTACTCACTCATAACATATACTTCTTCGGGTTCAGAGAGTTTGCTACTAACGAACTCTACCGTTGTGATTTTTTCTTGTTATAAAAAAAATCACAGATGGATTTTTGTTGCTCAAAGTACAACAAAAGTTTGTAGGTAAGTGTTGTATCATGATGTCCTTGCCGTGAAGGGCTCCAACTCTGTCATAACGGAGTTAATTGTCTGTCTCTTTTGCCAGGTCTTCGCAGTGGATGGTTGTCGCAACTGTACTTGCCAACCCCTCAGGATATTCCAACTCTGCAAAATCCAAATTAAATTAAATACCAATTATAATGTCCCCAGTTGACCCCTAAATGAAAAACATCATAACTTTCGTTCGTGACAACAACGTGATAAAATCATTCCTTCACAGTCTTCATCATCCTCTTCCGTCATTTTTTGTTACAATCTGTGAAGAAATTCGCCTCCCTCATCTTCTGCGAGAAACGATTTATAGATTGAAATGAACATGGGATAAATAATTTCGCAGATTGTGCCTCCGAAAATCTCAAATCCATTGGAGAGAGAATATCACCACAATTTCGTTGGGAGACTTTTTTATATTACCACTTAGATATCATCTTCGGAAAGTTCGTGTAAATATATA
>SDVV010038853.1:0-10689 GCA_016164225.1 Gammarus roeselii | reverse complement strand
TATGTAGGCACACAATATGGTGAATAATAATTAAACTACAGAGTCAAGTGGATAGATTTGATAAGAGTAGAGCTTAAATCAATGAAGAAATACCTAACATAAGTATGAAAACGGGGAAAAATTTTGGTTAGATTAGGTTAGGATGAAATAGGTTTTCGGGCACTATCACAAACCATTAGTGAAATATGCTGCAGTGGATATTGTGGTTGCTCAAAATAAGACAGATATTCTGAATTGGAGTGCAACCTCATAACAAATCAATAACTTCTAGGTGTATAAACTGCAAACGTTTTCAAACATTTATAAAAGTAAGACATGCGGGGCTAAGCATCTAGTAAAGACATGCGAGCCGATAACATAATTGAGATGTACATTAAATTGTTGAAGAATTTTAATACAAACACTTCACATAGATCAGCTCTCCATGACGACATGGAACCGGAGTCGAGAGGTAAAACAAATCAATACTTTGGATCATTACATCCAATTGAGCGTATTTTATACCCAACATTCCATGAAATTATGTAAATTTATATCAAATACAGATGTATTCCTCTGTTAATCAATCAAAACATATATCAACAACTATAAAATAGATACCGTCGATCGTTGCTTGAGGGCAGTGAAAAGGTCCAACCAACCGCCAGACGATCACTGCGGAGACTTTCTTGATCAGAAATGGAACTAGTCTTGCTATAGTTTGTGTGCTAAATATGTTTGTCAACGCCTAATGTGGATGTCTAGGTCGTGCGCACTACCAAATGAAAAAATGGTTCCCCTCCACATCAAGTGACGAGGTGCCTCGAGCCGTTACTTCAGTCAAGTATCTCTGGCACAGATTTCCTGGACGGGGATCGGCGTCATCATTTAGCAGAGGAGGCCTATCGGCAGAGGCAGTGATGCGATTAATCCGCAGACCACTTCGCTTCTTATGTGAGGGAGGTTCAAGCGACATGCGGTGCGCTTAAAGAGAAGAACACTTCATTGGGATGAAATAATAGCTAGTAAACAGTGCTAACTGTGAAATTGGTACCTAAAAAAGAACAATGTAAATCTGAGAACCTCAATGGAAATTAGAGTAGTTCTGAGTACTGTAATATTTCGGGTAAATAGGTTAAAATGAAAATAAAGGTACAGTGGCAGATAAACAAATAATAAATGAATATGGGGATCAGTGAAAACTAAATCCATCTCGTATGATTTCCGAAACAATAACAGACAAGACGATATCGAAGGTAACATTGGTGAGAAATAACATCTAAAGATTTAATTTCATTCAAAGTGACACTATCACGGTCTTTGATATTATCTGTAGTTGGCCGGTTCTACTAAGTATAATCAAGACGAACAACTTCACAGGAATTGGGAAGTTAGACTACCTGCAGTGTGAATCATTTTTCTCTCACTATCAAAACCGAAGTACGGGGTTAAACTCGGTGAAATTGTGATGGGAGGTGAGATATTGTATATTTACGCGATATGCAGCCTCAAAAAACAGAGCTGCAACGAATGTGATTTTTATTGTTTTTATGGTATTGTGTATGTCACTAGAGAAACGAATATCGATTATCATATTGTTGTTTCTATGTATCGTGAGAATGTGCAGGAATCTCGCTCGACCCGTCTGAACAGGCTTTATATAACAATCGCTTGATCTTTCAAAATTGCATGCAGAATCGTATCTTAAAACCCAAGTGATATGCATAAAAGAGAAGTGAAGCTTGAAATTTCGACTTGTCACGCACACTTCAAGCAGGAAATTCTCATCCCTGCTTATTATCTCTAATTGGAGCGACGCACACAAGGCTGCAATGATCAACAGGCGGCACACTCTATATAATGGCTGTAAGTGCAAATCACCCGCTTAATTTTCTTCTCGGACACACCCCAGGAGTTGCTACCTATTATCACTGAAACTTGTGCGATCATAATTGCAATACTCACAGTGAGTAGCCTCAAGTTCAGCACCCTCCACTTTGTGATAGTCGAGCAGGTAGGCCGTGGCGCTAACGCTGAGCAGAGTAGGGCCGACACCGCGGTGACGAAGACACACTCTCGCTGCCCGGGCCCCCCACTTCCCCAAGTCGAAAGTGTGGGAATCGTTTCTTTCTGACAGATATTGATAGTGATTTCCAGCTTCCGTTGTGCCCTTTGTCGAGGAGATGCTCAGATTTAAAGAATAGAACATGTTTCTCAAACTCATATATTCCATAGTAGTCAAATAGGCTGAAATTGGTCGTTTCTATCAAATGATGCATACCCGGTTTTAACTTTTTCGTTGTTTTCAGTCTATAGACTAATTTTGTTTTCCCCCAAAAAAATCAATCACCTAACATTTTAAATAATGTGTGCTTCTTGTTGTTCCTTGGTCGAGGCTTCTCATGTTTATATTCAATTTCGGAAAGTACCAATGCGCCTACTCTGCAGCTCATCACCAAAACGGCAATGATTTTTATTTAACGCTACATTTATTCCATTGCATTTATCTTGCGGAATTTGGTTGGACTTCTGACCGAATGGAAATATCTCGCGTACATCTTTATGGGTTTTAGTGGCCCGAGAGACAGTCGGGCAAGCATCTTTCATCAGTCTCAGTTCGATCAATTCTGAGTTTCTTAGTGATTCATCTTCAGGAGCCGTGGTTATTATAGCCCTTTTTTCGACACAATAACTCGGTTCATTTTATTCTGCAGCTTCCATCACAATAATTGATTCTTATACCAATGAAGGCAAATGACTCTTGGTGCAGATTTTTTCAATAATCCGCATAGGTTGTTTACCGAGATTTTCTTTTCTGTGACAACTCGTTGTAATCTCACAAATCAAAACAAAATCGTCTGCTAATGCACGTCGGTTCTGCAAAAATATAACGAAAACGTGAATAGAAAATAACATGATTCACAATAGTTACCAGTAGTAACAAATATAAATATTTAAATGCGAGAATAATAGCTGCAACCTATTTTGCCAGCTGTCAGGTGTTCCGATAGATGTTTTTATACATTTTTTTATAGAACACTGTTGAAAAATTATAAATGTTTTTTTGATTGCTTTCATTGTATGATTTTTACAGGACAAATCGTTTATAAGGGGTAGGACGTGGATTTGATTGTAGTTGTTGATTGTTTTAGGAGAGTGTTGGGAGTTACAACGTAAGGATGTGTGAGAGTTGAAACGTTGAAACATTTTTTATTATGTTACAATACGTAGTAGGGAGAAATATAATGCCTTAATTGTTAGATAAATTACCTATGACAGAAAATTACAAATGCAACCCGTTTTTAACACACGTATTCAAGTAAATTATGCAAATTTTCCCTTGTCCAGGTATTGCACAAAGTCAAAATATAAATTGGCTGATGACTATTTGCGTTTTCAAGGTGAATATTCATGTACAGAACATACATTGTTTACTCCTGACTGACGTTGGACAAAGTCAACAACACAAAGATCTTAAACACGAAAGTCGTTAAAGAGATTGCTAAAAAATCCCCGTCTTGATCGTTTTAATGCAAACACAAACATATCCCCAGTCATGTCAGAATATTTATGCACCGAGGTGGTCATATAGTGCATATATTTTCCGGTTGTCCTATATGAACTATATTGTGTGTCCTATATGCAATATATAGGTTGTCCTGTATGTCCTATATCGCTTGTGCATATTTGTAATGATAACAATCTTCTAAAACTCATAAAATAGTCCAGCTCGCCAAACATCTCTACTTGCAAAGCAACAGTGGAGACAGCAGTCGCCTTTATCACTCTGACCTATTTGCTTCTAGCATTTCAAAACTTCAACCTAGTAGTTCCCTCGCGCTTACATCCCTGACCATCTATTTACGAAGAGATTTAATAGTTCGTGAGACAGAAGAAACCTTCTTCTCAGTCCTCATTCCCAGAAACAAACACTCATCTTGCTCTCCGCTCCGACTTACGCACTACTGTCGGTATAGTTAGTTGTGACCGCTCTTAAGAAACGCTATACCCTCCACAACGACTCCCAGTAGATCTTCTCTGCTCTCATAACCTATACCGCCTCCTGTCCCTCTTCTCAAGTAATGTCAGCAACAGTTCTTGCTCACAAAACCGGCATCCGTGTCCCACCATCCACAGCAACAATGTCAGTTTCTCTGACATCCTCAACATTCAACAAAATCAGGACACGCTCAGCACTCCACTTCCTTACATCACCACTCCCAAAGTCAACCTGCCGTTTTCATCTTTCACCACCTCCTTCTCCCTCGTCTCCCCCCTCCTTACCCTCATTACCTAGTTCACAAACATTTTATAGTTCTCAGAATTCCCGCTCTACCGCCCACCTCACCTTGGATCAACGG
The DNA here is from genome assembly GCA_016164225.1 of Gammarus roeselii. Classification (NCBI taxonomy): domain Eukaryota; kingdom Metazoa; phylum Arthropoda; class Malacostraca; order Amphipoda; family Gammaridae; genus Gammarus; species Gammarus roeselii. The sequence continues at coordinate 6,349 of SDVV010038853.1, read as the reverse complement.
CCCTCAATATTCTTTCATCACACAGGTGACCTCTTTACTCTTCTCTCTATAGTTGTCATAGGCCGTCATTGACCTCGCCTGCAACCACTCCTTGAACGCTCTTCTCTTCGACGCCACCGCTACCAGGCTTTTTCCTCTCACACTGTCATATTCCTTCTTCAAAGCCTGCTGGATTTTTTCAGCTCGGTTTGCTTTATCTAGATCACTCATCTTAACTACCATTCTTCCTCCTCAACTCGATGGTGCACCTACTACCCTTGTTCGATCAGACAATCGTCCTCTTCTCAACACCAATGCGTCCAACAGGCTTAACACCATTCTCCTTGAAATCGACACAATTTCCATTAACGCTCTATCCACCACTGCTCCACGGGCCATCGTATACCCTTGCGTGCTCGCGGTCATCACTCTCCTTGACCGAGCTATTTCCCCCCAATCAGATCCCTTTTAATGAACAATGCTGTCAGGTTCTCTTCACTGCTATTTCTACTTGAAACGAAATACCCTCTGAAAAACATTTATCAATACCTCACTCAAATTGATCCAAAAATGCCCGACTTCCTTCCACCTACCACACCAAACTCAAGTTGGCCCTAACCATTCAACTTCTACTCAATCAGCGATATCTCAGAAAACTTCATCAGCACGAACACCTCGCCAATAGCACTCGTAATGGCTTCATCCGTTCTACAACCACTCACATTAAGAAACCCTAGCAATAACATTTCTCTGCCTCACTGAGCCATTCCTGGAACACAACATGGACAGCAACTTTCTTCAGAAAGATGGGTATTTTCTGTTCAGAAAAGACAGTGGTTTAAGAGGAGACGGCGCCTTAACTACGCTAAAAATGAGTACACAATGAGGATATTGAAAACGTTTGGTACTGGAGACGAAATTAACGGTGTTTGGATTACCATGCATGTAAGAAAAAATGTATCCATTATTGTCGGAGCTACTTACAGTCCACCCAAAGCCAGAAAACAGTCAATCAGTGTGGTAGAATCCACGCTCATGACAGCAACTGATTTAAAGAAGGGCATTTACAGTAGCGAAAGAAAATCCGTTTATAGTTAGTCTATAACCGAACAAACACTAGCCTCTTCCAAAGTGGTATTTAACTTTGTATGGAAATTTTTTACGGGATTATACCTGAGCAACCCTGTTCTATGGACAACATTAATTACATTTCCTATGAGTTCATATTTCGAGCGATAAATTATCGTTAAAGATTTCTTTTAATTTTTAATCAGAAACGATTTTTCTTCCTCTACTGTACGTCCTAGCATATTTCAATGGCAATCTATTAAAACGCAATAAATTTCGCCGAATAATCAAAGACAAAAACTGGTGCAGCTCATTGAGGAGCCAAGTAGAACCATTTACAAGGAGCCAACTAGAATTACGAACAATCGATTTTCTGTCCTAAGCGCTAACGTTAGTGAGTCACTCGCCGACCATAAAAAAATCAACTGTCTGATCACAGCACGTAAGGAATAACGGAAACCAGTCATAGTGACATAGATAACACATAAAATTTCTCACGAGATTTTGTGACATTGTAGCTATGGAAGAGAGTGCTATTGCTTAACAACATGCGTAATACAGACGGCGTGGATATTCAATCGGCAATTTTTACAGAAACGTTCTAAGCAACTCTTGACACAGTAGCACCAGTGGTTACTAAGAAATTAACACGCTCTCCAATCACCTAGATGACTCCTGATCTCAGACAGAAAACCAAGAGCCCAAAATATTTGCAAAGAATAATGAAAAAGCAAGCCCCGAAAAATAGCCAAGGCACAACTAAGATGGACTTAAATATGAATAACGTGTTTCAAGTTTCTTACAAGGGACTTCCGACTCCCTAATAAAATACATTCGAAAACTGATAGGCAAATGAAAGAGAAATGCACACCTCGCTGATCTGTAGAGAAAGTCAGAAGCAGCCCGAACTGACTTGGAACCTCAGTGGGAACATTGCCCCACAGGAGACCAAAAAAGTCCACCAATAACGTAAGCCCAGCATAAACAGCAGAATCTTTTAATTACTTTTTCGCTAACGTTGGAAACACACATACGAAGAGAATATGATCGAACATAACAGAGCCTTCTTCGGGTGCACGCTAGACCCCGGCAATGCAAAAGTCAACTCGGTTGACATTCCCCGCCCATGACGACTCATTGACCAAGAAGAACCAAATGTAGTCCCTGAGAGCGGTAAGCAGACTAGAGATTGTCTCTGTTATTAACTCCCTTACAAACATCAATTCCTGAGAAAACGATGGCCTAGAGTAGCAGTACCTCATGGACAGGTAACAAATTGTTCTGCCATACCTCCATCTGCTACATAACATATCCATTACAGCAAATACCTTCCTAAACTATTGAAAACAGGCTCATCAAAGCCATCCATAAAAATGGGCAGGTGAAAGACCCCTAAAATCATAGACCAATAAGCCTTCTACCAGTTACTTTTTCAAAATCTTGAAACATACTGTATTGTTTTACGTCAACTCCTTGCTGATCAATAACTGTCGTTTTGCTTACAGAGAGAAGTCCTCCACTAATGACGCGCAACTCAAAATCTCCGACCTCGTGTACAAAGCTATAAACGAAATCTGTCTATCGTTACTCGTGCTGCTGGACCTATCAAAATCATTTGATAGTTCTCAGTGAAAAAGCTTTCAGAACGGAACCTCCAAATATCCAAATACTCAGAATGACATTATATGCTGATTGTGTTCAATTGTTGGTCGTGAGACCGGCAAACCAATTAGAAAAGCGGAAGAAGGGTGTGAAAACTGCCTTGACCCACATAAACGATTGGATTTCCTCAAACGGGCTTAAAGTTAATAGAAATAAAACCCCGTGTATTATCATGGGGTCATAAGCAATAGGCAGGAGAGGAGACGAGAATTTCATTGTTGACTGGATGAGCGCAAAAATCACTCTCGATAGTAGCTATTATGGGTGCAAAATGCAAATTAGTGGAGGAATTAGATAGGGCTTAATTAGCGGTGGGCGGGGTGGAGTGCGATGCAGCAAATCTTTGACTCACAAGCGGGTGTACGGTGGTTCGCGCAGAAACGGGGAGCGGGGGGGCGTAGGGTAGGACGGAAGTCAGTGAGCGGACAGACGAATAGGTTATACATGTTAACTGGTTTATGTATTTACATAGGGTTATTAGCATTTCAATGCTTGGGGGGTGTTGCAACTTCGTTGCATGTCCTATTACATAGATGCATTTTCAATGCTGTGTCCTCTGAATGTTTTTTTGGGGTATTGACAAACATACATATATAGGAATTTGTATTGATAATAATTTATATGTATTATTATAGATTAAAAAGCTCACATTTCTCCGGTCATGTTCATGATGATTTTTTTCCACCTTGGTATGATTTTCTACGTTGTTCGATATTGATAAATTTACATGTGGCATAGATTCAACTAGTTTATTGTTTTTTTTTTTATCGATTGTATTAATCAGTGCCCTTGCGCTAAGCTTAACTTACTCCTGAAGTAACTCCTTCATTTGTGTTGCTTTGTGAGCTAACCGATGAAGGAAAATAGATACAAAATTTATGGATGACTTAATCATTCCTAGAGAAGAACCACTTAATAGTATAATTGACTCATTTTATGCTTGATTGGTGGATTTGTAGCGGATGGGGTTTGGATATTTTTGTCTGTTTTGTTCATTTATCACTATATATACTGTTATTAGGATTGGTGTGGTAGGCATTGCTTATAACTAAATTTGCAGCCTTAGTGGGCGATCGACCCTATATGGTACCAACCTGATATTGAATTTTAGGCAATGTTTTGTGTTTTCCATCAATTTTTTTCATATGTATATAATATCTATAGAAATAGTATGGAATATTTGTCAGGTAAATTACGGGTTAATGTATATTTTTTCTTAGGCAGCTGGATTTTCGTTACGAGATTCTATCTACCCCAAATTGCATTATCCAGGTTTGTAACAGTTATATCAGTGTTCCACTAACGCGGTTCTCCAATAGCGAGAGTACCTGAACAATAAGGATTTATTGTAAGTTAATATATTATGGTTTACATACTTTGATTTACTTTGAATTTGTATTGTTTTCGGACTTTTGAATAGTTATCTCATCCAGTTTTAGGCATTTTAGGATATTTAGGTTTACATCATCCACATTATTTCAGGCCTAATTGGTAGGTTATTGCAGCATTTTGGTATTTTTATATGTATATATGACATTCTGTTACGATTAAGCCGTAGTTACTTTAGTTAAAGATATGTTAATTTATCCCTGTTTCGGACTGAGTTGAGTCTAATTACATCAGTATTCCACACCATTTACTATAGGTTTCAGTTATGTCGCTCGTAAGTCTTGGTATCTTTTTCACATTACTTGTTTGTTTGTTTACATGCTAGTTCATTCTCGTTCATCACGTTTTTTAATGTATGTTGGGGGTATGGTAGAGAATTAATCTTCTTGCATTGTTATAACTCAAGAGTTTTAGTTTGTGTCTTTGAGTTTTGTACGTTCTCTGTAAAATTACCCTCTTCAATGCAATCTGTTGGTTATTTATACAGTTTTACGATATATTACGCGTGTATCTGCAATATAGAACATTATATCAGGCATAATTTAGTTACATGTTGTTTATTTTTAGTGTTGTACATATCTGCTTACTTCCTGATACAATATTTGACGTGGTTGTTATGGACATGGACGATCCCATTTGTTACAAACTCGGTCTTGCTGTTAGGTTATTGTACGTTTATTGTAGGTCCATCTTCGATATTAAGGAGTTAGAGAGTCTCCTAGGCAAAAAACTCGTTCTGTTTATGCCTGTTTGTGTATATATACCGATTTACTAGGATGGATACCATAATGTATTACAATTTTATTGGGAATTATTGCAGAGTAGAGAATCTAAGTTGGCTATTTAGAGAGTTGTTGTTGTAGGTTTATCTTTGTGGAATTTCGTTATTGATCCCTGGCAAGTGTATAGTGTAACGTTTAGAAGACGATTTCTTGGATGGAGGGGTTCTAGTGTAGAGGCGGTTTACACTCTTTGGTTGCCATTTTGGAGTTCATTCATGTTCAACGGGAATTATGTATGGCCTTGTCGATGTCGATCTTAAGTTCAATTGGTTGTTAGTAAGGTTACGCAACACGCTGCTATTCATTGTAGCGATTTACTTAAGTAATCAGTGAACAGAAGCCTAGCTCTTTATGACCACACACTCTCTGAGGCTCATGTCAGCCTCATTCTTAACCACTGTACCTGTGTCTAGATTCTTGTTTATGTCCAGGATGTGACTTTGGTCGATGTTGCTCAGAGACGATGGATTAAACAGATGCAAGGTATGTCTGAAGTATTGTACGTGACTGGATGTTTCCTTTGAAATTTGTTATATATTAGTGATAGATTGCTGAGAAGTGACCTAGTAAAACATTGTAGAGTTCGTTGGTATGACACAGTGGGCTTGGATTTGTACCCCCAGAGGCATAGCATCAGTTTGGTTTAGGAATTTTGTTATAGATTTGAACAGGTATCCTAGTGAAAATAACATTTTTCACATTCACTCAGCGTCAAATGTCAGTTATTTTCGGTATAGCTGTTATGTTAGTGTACGGTCTTAGTCATGAGCCAGATCACGTGGGATATTGGAGTAGAATTTATCATCTGGGGGAGGTAGGATACACCGTATATCGTACTTAATAACTGTTGCTTAGGGGAGAGTAGATAATCTTATTTAGCTATTTGCATAGTTGTTGGTGTACATTTTGATTGGATATCATGGGAATATATCTGTGGTCGATATAAATTTGACTAATTTTATAGAATGTTGGGTATGAAAAACGCATAATTGTATGTAATGATCCCTAATAATTATATGTTTTACCTCTCGACACTGGATTTGGGTCCGGTTCCATGTTGTCTTGGAGAACTAATCAAACGGATTTTGTGTAGTGTTAGTGCTGAATTCTTCAATAATTTAATGTACATCTCAATTATGTTATCCGCTCGTATATCTTCACGAGATGCTTATTCCCGCAAGTCTTACTTTTATAAATGGTGTGGACGTCGGCAGTTGTACACTTTGAAGTTATTGATCAAGTCAGGCTTCTTTATGAGATTGTGTTCTAAATCAGATTATCTGTCTTATTTGAGCGTTCGCCAGATCCACTGTAGCATTTTTCACTATAGGTTTGTAATGTAGACTGGCTCTAAACCTTACCCATCCCAACCTCATATTACCAAGGATTCCCCGTTTTCATACTTATGTTAGGTATTTTTTCATTGATTTAAGCTTTATTCATATCAAATCTACCCACTTCACTCTGTT
>SDVV010038852.1:0-10689 GCA_016164225.1 Gammarus roeselii | reverse complement strand
GGGATGTGTGTGTAAGCATGTATGTAATTTTTTTTTTTTTCAGTCTATCTGTATATGTGTGTATATATGAATGTGTATGTTTTATAATGTGACCAACAGAACTGCTGTATGATCAGTTGCCTAAAGCACAAATTTCCAGTTTTTTCCGCTCCATTGTTCTGCCGGCCTTTGCAGTCTGGCGTGCTGTGGCATTTGTGCCTCCTGTCATGCTCTGCACTCTGGCCTTGCTGGGGTGTGGGGTGGTCTTGGGGCAACCAAGGTGAGAAACCAAGGTGAGAAACAAACATCTCACCCATCTCCCTCCTCTTTACATCATTGGTACTACAGCCACGCACATTCAGTGTCCCTAACAATAGGGTTCACAGAGGCGTGAGCCTCTCCTCCCCCCCGCTTGTCTTGCCGTCTTTGAGGAAGGGTTTTACAGACAAGGGAAGGGGATTCACCCTTGGTGAATCCCGTTCATGTATTGACAAAGTAAGTTGTTGCCTGTGTAACAGACCAGCCGTTACATGGACAGTGTCTGGAATATCTAGTTAGGCCTGGATATGTGCAGAAATGCTATTACATTGGTAAGGTCGACTTGTTAGTAGTTCAGACCTGTCATTACATTGACATAAGTGTCTGACCAGTTAGGCCAGCTATGAATAGCTGAAGTGTCATTATATTGAGATAAGTAGATTAGATCATTATTCAGGACCATCATTATACTGACATTTAGCTCAGGCAGCATATATGGATCTAGAACAGCATTATACTCCACATAGCAATTTACCAATAAATAGCACATTCTATATAGCTATGGCATAATTTCTGCATTTGTAACATAATATCAGATAGCTCTTTTCTTTACCATAATTGGCATAAGAATTGGCTGAGTATAATGCTGATATTTAACCTATCTGGTTAATTAAATTATTATATTGGGCTATATAAATGAAGCAGCTCATACCAGTATTGAATACTCTTTTCTTTACAGCACATAATATTGCTAATAGAGCTGAATTCTATAATTTCACTGTGATGCACAATTGATTCCATAATTATCTTCTGGCATCATATATATTAGCATGATACTCTTACTAACTTCTGAAGTTGACAGTTCTGTAATTGCAGCTGATGAGAGCAACTTGGATAACTATTATCAGCTAGCTCATTGCTATTCATTTATCGTTAATTATTCCTCTATTCAACTGGTTTGTTAACAGCAGTAATAGCAGTTTCACTGAGACAGTTTGGTTTAACTTGATAGATCATTCATTTGGAAGTTAATTACCCTAAATTTGTATTTTTTAATTGTGATCTCTGTCCTCACAGCTGCTGTTGCTTAGGGAAGCCTTTGGGGATACCCCTGCTCTCTTCATGTATTGCTAGTCATAGGTTAGCTACATCATACCACTTGAAGTTTATATTTGAATTTTTTTGGGCAGCATATCAAAAAATGCACTTGGGATTTTGCGGATATGATATAGGCTTTCAAGATTGAAGTCACTCATAACATTGTAAGGTGGCGGGAATCCTGGTGAAAAAATAACCTCGTGTCCGATGTGACTGTTGCCTGTGTATTTTAGTCTCATGGCCCTTTATCTGATCAGGAAAGCCTCAAAGGCGGCACTGCCTGGGGTGGCTTTCAGGGTCAATAAGCAGATGTTGCACCTCGCTGGTCTATACACTTGTCCCGCAAAGCAGCTGGAGTGTTTAAGGCAAGTGGTATGAGATCATATTTTGGCAGAGGATAGGCACATCGGGAGCAGGTGGGCCAGGAATCCGATAGACCTTTGGGTTGCAGGAGCGGTCCTGTGGTTCGTGAACGCTTGCAGGATGCAGAGAGCATTCTCAGCATCTTTCCTGGAACCAGGGAGATGAATATAAGTTGGACGTAAAGATCATATTTTGATCTCGAATGCCTACAAAGTATGTTGGTCGACAAATAATGTCTGCATTCATAACTATGTCTGTCGACAAATTGATGTCTGTCGACAAATTGATGTCTGCCAACAAATTGATGTCTGCCAACAAATTGATGTCTGCCAACAAATTGATGTCTGCCAACAAATTGATGTCTGCCAACAAATTGATGTCTGTCAACAAATTGATGTCTGTCAACAAATTGATGTCTGTCAACAAATTGATGTCTGTCAACAAATTGATGTCTGTCAACAAAACTTTACATCTGTCAACAAATTTGTATCTCGACAAATTTATGTATCTCGACAAATTCATGTATGTTGACAAATTTGTATCTGTGGATAAATTTGCATCTGTCAACAAATTTTACGGGCCAACAAATTTAATGTGTCAACAAATTTTACGTGTCGACAAATTTTACGTGTCGACAAATTTTATGTGTCGACAAATTTTATGTGTCGACAAATTTTACGTGGCGACAAATTTTACGTCTTGACAAATTTTATGTATGGACAAATTTTACGTATGTTGACACATTTCATGTCTGTCAACACATTTTACGTCTGTTGACAAATTTGTGTCAACAAAGTTATAACTGCAACAAAGTTCTGTTTGGCAACAAAGTTATGTCTGTTGACCAATTTTGCTTTGTCATTTTTTGTCTATTGACAGATTTATGTCTGTTGACAAATTCATTTCCATCGACAAATTCATTTCCATCGACAAATTTATTTCTGTTGACAAATTTTATGTCTGTCGACAATTCTATGTCTGGCAACTAAGTTATGTCTGGCAACTAAGTTATGTCTGGCAACTAAGTTATGTCTGTTGACCAATTTTGCACCTTGTCAAATTTCATGTCTGTAGACAAATTTATACCTGTAGACAAATTTATTTTTGTCGACAAATTTATGTTTGTCCACAAATGTGTCTGTCAACTAATTTATGTCTGTTGATAAATTTATGTGTCGACGAATTCATGTCTCAACAAATTTGTGTCTCAATAAATTTGTCAGTCAACAAATATCATGTCTGTCAAGAAATTTGTGTCCGTCAAGAAATTTGTGTCCGTCAAGAAATTTGTGTCCGTCAAGAAATTTGTGTCTCAAGAAATTTGTGTCTCAAGAAATTTGTGTCTGTCGACAAATTTGTGTCTGTCAACAAATGTGTCTGTCAACAAATTTGTGTCTGTCGACAAATTTGTGTGTCAACAAATTTGTGTCGACAAATTTGAGTCTGTTGACAAATTTGTGTCTGTCAGCAAATTTGTGTCTGTCGACAAATTTGTGTCTGTCAACAAATTTGTGTCTGTCGACAAATTTGTGTCTGTCGACAAATTTGTGTCTGTCGACAAATGTGTCTGTCAACAAATGTGTCTGTCGACAAAGTTGTCTGTCAACAAATTGAGTCTGTTGACAATTTTCATGTCAACAAATTTGTGTCTGTCAACATATTTGTGCCTCTACTAATTTCTGTTTGTCTACAAATTTGTGCCTGTGGACAAAGTTATTTGGGACAAGAGAGGGTTCACCACACAGCAAATTCAGTACGTCTGCGCAATTGCCGAACCCATCTAAGGCTCTGTAGAAGCAGTGGGTCACTAATCCAATGCCTAGATGGGCCGCCTTGTACTGAATCTTGCCTATTAACTAGGTGCGGAGGCCCTTTAGGTGAAGTGAAGCAAGAGAGTGCTGTACGGAGCTCAGTGAGCCATGTCCCTCAGTCGTGCAGCAGCGCATGAATGAATGATGGGCTAGGCAGGACTTCCTTATATAGGTAAGGTGTGAGGGGGATCAACTGGCAACACCCGACAAAGCGGGCCCGGCCGCCATTATTGGAACCAAGCGGTGTCATGTAGCCAGTCTTAGTCAAACAGATAAACTTGAAGAAGATTATGAAAAATTTCGAATTTCCAAAAAAGTGGAATGACACAAAGGTTTAAACCTGCGGTGAAACTACTTCCAAGGAATGTTATCAAGATACTCTTGTAAATGAGTCTTTGTAATGTTTCCTCATCAAGATTCATTAGAATAAAAGTAGAAGCGTAATGCTACACCATGGCTCTTGCAAAATGGAAGAGAAAGAGATAGAGGCGCTTGTGTAGGTTGCGTGTCCCATGGTTTATCAGTTCTTCACAAGTTCCTGGATTCAAAGAGATATAGCTTTCTCATGATACTGAAGTCTCTGTAGACTGTGCTGGATTCTGCGGTGGTCTTCAGTTTCTTGGTTGTAAAGGCCAGGCGCTGGTTTTAGTAAATTCTTCAATTTCGTGCACCTTCTGGTCAAATCCACGATGCCGTCATTAGTCCGGTCATCTTCGGATGAGGTAGCGCTGTTCATCTTGGAAAATCTGATTTAATTTAAGCCTGATTTCCAACAGGGCCTAAACGCGAGTTGTCTTGGAGAGGCTGACGTTCTTTGCTGTTGGGATCCTGGTCTTAGTTACTCTGGAGGGATGCTGATCTCTCTTGTATGAGGTTTGTTCCTTCCTCTCATCAGACCCCTGTTCACATCAGGGGCCAGAGGGGCTCACTTGTGATAGCCTCTTGACAGGCTTTACCAATTTCCTTTTCTATGAACGACCAAATTTAAGGCTAGCAAACGTGCAGTTTAAAATCACAGCACAAATTAGTAATCAACCCGATATCTGGTGGGTTCTCGGAAAAAGTCATTAAAACGTGGTAAAGGGAAAAGTGTAATTCTGATCTATACAGAAGACAAAAACTGACTCCTCCCGAGCAATGCTGCAAGACTATAGTGCAAGCAGAGGAAAGTCAACAATGAAAAGATTCACTAACAAAAATTATTGAATGGATACTAAATAAATATTTTCCTATAGTAGCATTGTAGCTTAACTTGTGGTCAGCTAAACATACAATGGTCAGCTTAAGTGACAATTCTTCAAATACAATGGTTTACAAATTGTTAGTTTTGCTTAAAATATAGTTTGCTAATTCTATTTTGCATTGTACAACCACATTTTTTCATGATTCATCATATTTCCCATCTCCCCAATTAATAATAATTATGATGGAATTTAGTGAAATAACTTCTAGCCAATTGTTAATTTATTAACAAATTTTTGATGGAAGCTGTCAAATTTTTAAGCTAAACAAAGATCTTAAAATTTGAATTTGACTTTTTAATGACTTATGAAAATGTAGCTTAATCAACATTCAAATGCATTTTAATAATTATTTGATTTAAAGACCTCCAAAAAATTGCCTGTATCGATTATCCATTGAAATTAATTTATGACTTTTTATAACCTATGAAAATTTAGCTTAATGAACATTCAAACGCATTTAAATATGTAGCTTTAGGGTTTAAAGACCAACAAAAAAATGCCTCCACAAATTATCCATTGAAATAATGTAAATGACTCTAAAAGGCTTCAAAGGTTCACTTGACTTGGAAATTTTCACCATTTCAGTTTGCTAGATTAGCGTTAAACTATCTGTATTACTTTTCAGAAATTGCTTTGTAGGAAAAATTATTGAAAAATATTCTAAGAAGCCTCATTTTCTTGACCAAGGACAATTCAGTCAGTTTGCCACGCAGACGCGTTCAAGTTCAACAGCTGAATGCGATCGCTGATCTAAGTAATTCAACGATCGCATGAATTGCCAAAATTTATACATTGATAGGAAGTCGAACCATTTTATACCAATAATCATCAGTTCTATGGAAGTTAACCAGCTCGGAGAGTTGGTGCTGAATAGTAATAGTACTAGAACGTGTTCACACAAGCAGAATTGCAAAATATTAATTTTCAAAACGCTGGTCATTCGCGTGCAAATCTTCAGATGGTAATTGTTAGCACGCTCCAGAAATTATACTAGACTATTTGACGACCTAAATGACAGTCACGTTATTAAATGGACCCAATTTTACTGCTATAAATTGTAAACAAAATTTTGATAAAGCAAAATCTGGTGCACATTCAAAGCTAGACACCCTATCAACAGCAGCCATATTTGTTACTGATGAACTGTTGTAGCAGACATGACCAACGGAAAGAATATTGATATAATCGATACTTTGACCTTTGTAATTTACTTGCTTTATATGACTTATGATTTTATGATTTATAGACACCTTGTATCAAGTTGCTATGAGGCCGGATGTTTAAATGGATCGAAAACGGGATAGTAACAGGATATCCGGTCCATCCCTAGTCGATATGCTGCCCTACACTCAGCTCACAATTGCAGCTACACAAGGGAAATAAAAACATTTACAAGAGCATGTTTTATCAAGGATGTTTTTGGTAAGAAAAAACATTTGTCAGCAATTTACAGAGCCATGATGGTAAATAGAATTATGTTAGGCCACTATTTATTCTAAAACTTTTGTCATGTGTTGGCATTTACAAACACTGAACAAAATTATAAAAAACTTTAATACAGAACTTCTATGGCCAATATTTCATGTGATTGAACTCCATAATTGAAGACTCAGGTTGAACAAAATTAGCAATGTGACTCTTATAGCCAACATAAAATATTCACGTATGTTTTGTGGCGTATAGCTAAGACCAGGCACCTAAAAATTGGAAAACTGCTGGGGGAGGGAGAAGTACTTGAGTAAACAGGATACCATAAGTTTGATAATGGCAGGGTTACAATTGCATCCTGTTTGAGGAGGAGAAGGGTAACTTTATCCATGGCAGGCTTACGTCCCTTGGTCTAGTTGAAGCATTAGAGTGGTCGTTGTGGCTTAGCGACGGTTTCCATCAGCGGCAGTCGAAACCAGCGGCCAGCACCGATGGAAACCCCTTTGCTTGTCAACACATGCATATTGGGACGCGAGGAAGAGACGGCTGACCAGCTTAGGTGTATGCTGGAGAGCGTTTTTGCTGCTATACTTGGATACTTGCTTACAACTTTGTGGGCTGGGTGGAGTTAATACATTGCCACCCATGTGGTATAATTCTGTTACTGGGAAAACCAAAGCATTGATACCACGCACGTGAGGCCATCTCTACCAACGAGGATATGAAAAAGGCTATGTTGAGGGACTTTCAGTGTGGCTGGTGCCCCAGACGTCATCACTGCAGGAAGAGCCCCATATGGAGTGAACTCAAGCACTTGAGTAGCGCGTTTGGCAAGTGTTCAAATTATGAGAACTAGAGACTATCACAACTGCCTCCAAATTAAAAAATATATTACATCAAAACTGTATTGTAATAGCCAGGCAAAGTCCAAGACGCATCTCCGACACATGAAAATATGAAAGGCGTAGCAAGTTATAATTTTTTGGAAGTTTGATTCCCAACCAAAATCTGATGTACTCTTCAGAACTGTAGTAGTCCCTGTTGCATTGATGGACTAGATAAAAAACAATTTGGATAACCTGCAAGTGGACCATGAGGATTCTGCATATTAAAACAAATTGAATAAATATGAATGATGAGACAACCCAGAGAACTTGAATATAATCAGTAGAGGCATCAAGCGTGAATAGTAGTAAAAAAACATAAACAGATAGAGAATAACACGTGTAGCACCCAGGAATACACACGGGATGACAATCATTTCAACAATAAACTAAAAACACTTTGGAAATGGGACATGTGAGGTGGCGTGTTTCAGATATCATTTATGTACCGTAAATTATTCAAAATCCTGCGATGCTGTAGAAAAAATACTATGACAATATTTGCTCATCGGAGGGTATTTCTGGAAAATTTCACTGCAGGACACTGGAACCTATTCCAAAAAACAATCATTCTTACCTGTGACATGCTCACTGGCATACCGCATCAATTGATTTGTTCAAGATGGTGAGATTACCTGAGCGTAAATTTGTGTAACGCACTCTCACCAACACACCGCTCACCTTCAACACCGTACCAAGCATAATGAACTGGCCTCTTCACTCAACACCACACCAAGCATAATGGACTGGCTTCTTCACTTCTTCATATTATGTTCATAACCCACACTCACCAACACACCACATACATTCTCCACCCTCCACAGCGCCCCCCAGCGATCCGTCACCGTCAGCCATTTTCAGTCAAGGTTTTTTAAAGTAACGTATCGAGAAGCAACGATGGCCACCAATATGGTGCCGACCGTGAATGCAAAGGCAAAGATGTACCAAGTTTCTTCATCGAAAACATCTGTGAATGCTGGTATCTGGTCATAAACCTTGTTGACCAGTTTGAGGGTCGCCTCGTATTTGCGCTGCCCTGTTTTAGTGGACATAATGTCAGTTGCTCCTAGGAGTCTCAGAAGTTGTCACTTGGAAAGCTCAACAAGGGTACCTACCTTTGCAACAATAGCCAATGAGTGGTCAACAGCAGCTTGTTATCAACAGTTGCCAATTTTGTACATTCCTCAGTCCTGCCTTTTTAAATAACTAGCACCAGATGCAAAAACAATATTTTACAGTATTTACACTTCAAGTGTTCTATAATTAAATATCAGTTGCTATAAGTCAGTAGTATAACAGATGTTCTCCACCCTGGTCTCAGGCAGATTCAATTGACTGATGGTGTTGGGGCAAAATTTAATTTACTAAAGAAAATATTAGTGAGATGGTGTTTTAGTCAGTTGTCCTGGGACCTGCTTGCTACCATCGCTTGCTCTTCTTGCCAGCTGCAGCAGTAGCCTTTTCTGCTTTGGTCTGCAACACCGGACCAGTAGACTCTTGTTTCTTGGGGGCCTTTGTGCTCACCAGTTGGTTGAAGTATGTCAGGATCTCAAGGGTCTTCAGGTTTAGTGTCTTGAACTCAATAACGCTGCCATCCACTGCAATCAAAGTACAGTTGCATTAGCAAGACAGGCTACATTTCATACCTTTTCCATAAACATCAGTATCACTGCACTTGATTGTAGTTGTCAAGTACAACTGCCAACTTGACTGAAATGTCTGACAAGCTTTTGTAAGACAACACAAGCAGCCAAGAATTTTTTGATGATACATACCCAGCTTCACTTCAATACTTGGCGGCCTTCTATCACTTAGGATGTCTGTCTTCAGGACACACTTTGGGTTGGTAGCACGTAGTTTCTGGGTGTTCATATAAACGAGGGCACGCCTACAGATAAAAAAAATCAGATTAATATAGAAAAAAGCAAGCAGCATGGTTTTCAGCAATAAAATGGAATGAATTTATTCTACATCACAACTCACCAAAGACACTTGCTTGGCCAATAAAATAACAGATTTACTGGAACAAATCTTGGATGAGTCATGCACATTTATTGTTATTTAAATCGTAAATGAAAAAGTAGAGTCGACCGGGGGGACTCAACGCGGTCAGAAACACGGGGTGACTTCCCACACACCCCTTTTGGGCACCAAGACCTTGGAAATGTCACCGTTTGACTACGGGGCTTGAAAGAGCAGGTCTTTGTAAGTATCAGCTACTTATAAAAATTTGATACGCGAACAGAATTTATGAAAAATTGCCAAAGTGAAGGTGTGTTTTTCAGGTCCCAGATAATTTTGGTTTGGAAAAATTGATGTTCTGCAAACTTTGATGCTGTGTCTAGAGTTCCCATTGGATTAGGACCAAATTTGGTGGTGATACTCAGAATGATGTAGTTCCTTGCATGGAAGGATTTTGGAAGGATTTACTTCCACATATGAGATCTGGAAGTAAATGACCCACAATAATGACACCACAGCTAATTTCAAAATGAGTAACTAATTTTATAATGACCCAATGTTTATAACACATGGTGACAAGTCTAGGCCTAAGTGTTAACTTATGTTCAATGCCCAGGAACAATATTTTTCATCACATTTTCATATCGAGATAACATTACTTTACCTAGCAAGACTTGTATTCATGTTAATGAAATAAGTTTGCTATAGAATTGACGAAATACATTTTTTACATGTTTTATCGTATTAGTAAAAAGATTGTTTTTTCATAATATTTGCTCATTTACTGATACTTTAGGGTCATAATTAATTTAGGATGTAGAGAAATGACTTCCTGTAAAGTTAGATTGCAATTATTGAAGAAAAACTATGTTTCCCGGCAAAATCAGGAAAAAAATCCATTGAGTCGGGTATGACAGCAGCAAATGACGAGCATCAAAAACACCTGTCACAGACGTAGTATTTTACTTCACATTATATTTTAAGCAACTGATATATACTAACATAGGCATGCTCTTTCGATTAGTACTGTTGAACATTTATTTTGCGTTTCAATTATTGATAAATGGGAGGTGCGGGAAGTCACCCCCAATTATGGGCCATAGCTCACCGCAAGGTTTTTTGTAAATAACTTCTTTTTGGTTGACAATAGAATGTTGAAACTTACGGTGCTTCATGATCATTATAGTAGCTATACACATGGTAAATACAAAGTTTCTTGGCTGCGTACTTTTTGAGTTATTTTGAAGTATGCGCAAAATGCGGGGAGTCACCCCGGTCGACGCTAATAGCTATATCTCTGATAACCTCATCAGATAGTTTGGATCCATCACAAATAGCTGTACACTATTTTTAAACCTGCCAAAATGGATGTCAATCCTTAGCACTGAGAAAATTGGAACCTGTTGCTTGATGGATAGGGTGCCAAAATTACAACAAAAACAACAAAAAAAGGAGTTTTGGAAAGAGGTTAACAGCATGAGGAAGAGGTCATGGAGGGAGTGCACAGCCGGTTGTTGATTGAGCGTGGTGATGTACCAAAAAAATGAACCGAGAACTTTGTTGAGTTGCTGAATGTTGAGGATGTCAGAGAAGCTGACATTGTTGCTGTGGGTAGTGGTGCTTAGAAGAGAGGTTTTGGCAGTAAAAGCACCTGGTTTAGAT
>SDVV010038851.1:0-10689 GCA_016164225.1 Gammarus roeselii | reverse complement strand
TATAAAATAGCTAAATAAGGTTCTCTACTCTGCTATCATTCACATAAAAATTGTACTACGTTATGGTAACCATCCTAGTAAATCAGTTTACTTATACAAACAAGCACAAACAGATTGAGCTTTTGCCTAGGGGATTCTCTAACTCCTCCTAAATATTGAAGAATTGTCGTACAATAAATATACAATACCCTAACAGCAAAAACAAATTTGTAACAAATCGTCTGATCTATATCTATAATAACTACGTCAAATATTGTATCAGGATGAAAGAAGATATATAAAACACAAAAAAAAAAAAATGTAACTAAATTAGACCTGAAATAGTGTTCTATAATGTAGATACATTCATAACATATTCTGATATTGTATAAATATCCAACAAGTTGCATTGAATAAAGAAATTCAACTGAGAACCTACAAAACTGAAAGACCTATACTGAATTTCACGAGATGAAACAAAGCAAGAAGATTAATTCTCTACCATACCCAAAGCATACATTAAAAACGTGATGAATGAGAATGAATTATCATTTAACCGAACAAACAAGAAATGTGTATAAGATACCAAGACATGCCTGCGACACAACTGAAACCTATAGTAAATACGGTATAGTACATACAAAAATCTAATGAAATTACCCACAACATCTGTCCAAAACAGGGATAAATTAACATCTCTTTAACTAAAGTAACTACGGCTAATTCGTAGCAAATGTTCATATATACATATAAAAACTACCACAATGATGCAACAACCGACCACCTTATGCCTGAAATAATGTGGAAGCTGCAAGCCGAAAATACCCTAAATGCCAAACTGTATGAGTTACCTGATTGAAATTCCAAAAAACTGCACAAATTCAACATGAATCAATCGATCATTCTTAAGTATATATAACATAATATTTTAACTTACAGTAAATCCATATCGTTTAGGTATTTTTGCTATTAGAAAAACGCATCAATGGAACACTGATATAAATGTTTCAATACTGGATAATGCAATATGGGGTAGATAGACTGTCGACCGTAGGTGCTGCATCATCTCACAATACATACCTAAACTCGCCAATAATCATACTAATAATCCATACTATTTCTATAGATGATATATACATATGAAATGAATAGATGGGGAACACAGAATCTTGCCTGCAATCCTACCTCCAGGCTGGTACAAACAGGACCATTCGCACACTAAGGCTGGAAATTGAGTTATAAGACATACCTACCATACTAATCCTATAAAAGAATGTATAGTGATAGATGAACAAGACATACAAATATATCCCAAGCCTCCACCGCTACGAACCCAATCAAGCATCGATTGAGTCAATTATACCACAACTAGATAAGAAAACACACGTATATGTCCACAGAAAAAATATATATATAGAAACAATAAACCAGCTATAAATATATAACGATATATACACTGACAACGTAGCAAACGTGACACATAAACAAATTCATAAGACAAGGAACAGGTAAGAGCAAACTCAGATAATCTTCCAGGAGCGCATCCAACTTTTGCCTAGGGGATCCCTACGCCTCGCCCCATCAGAAAATTGGAATAACACTAATCCTACCAGAACCGAATAAATATATATAACGAGCAACAGTTAGTGACCAATTATACTCCACTACAACCATCTAAAGAAGAAAAAACTTATATATAAATACAATGAAGATCATAAATATAGTACAAAATGAATATTCATAACATTAACCTTGCCAATCAAGGCCATAAGCCTGCTTCCATCCCGCCGTTCCCCCTTCCGTTCCCCCCTTCCGGTCTCCCCCCCCCTCTCCCCGTCCGTTAGCTGACTCGGGCACAAAACCAGTTCCGGTACCCTCCGCCGCCCGCCTTCTCGTTTCTGCGCTTACCCCGCGTACGGACCGGTTGAGTCAAGCTTGCATGCATCGCGTCCTACCCCGATGAAATGATATGTGCAAATTCCCGTAGACCGGACAAAATCCGTCATACGCACAACTATCTACTACTGATATTTGTCCATGTACTTAACTAGAAGGAATGGGCTCCATTACTGGCCGTCTAGTCTTAAACATCACCACCAGCGGCAACGATAAATTTACCATTAAAGTAGATACAAAACTTCAACTCGGCCAGAATACGCCAAAAGTCATGCACAATCAAACCACATCCATCTTTCTCTATAAGTTCAGGCTTGATTTACATTGGAAATCTCCCCGAGGAGCAACCTGATGAGTTCATCACCGGATTTATCCGATACAATAACTGTGTGAAGGAAGCAAAAAGCACGGCCCTCCTGCTGAAATTCAACTGCCCAATCATACCAAACTACATAGACATACCTTCTCTTGATACTGAAACCATGGTTACACCCTACGTTAGGCGTCCGATGCGATGGTTTTAAGGCCAGAAATACAAACACACCAGCAGAGATTGTCATGGTGAGCGAAGGTGCTCACACTGCTCCCAAGACGACCATAACAGTCGTGTCCCTCCGAAGATGTACTGCTTTTATTGCAAAGTAAACGGCCCCCTCACAGGACACGGAGAAAAGATTACCATCAATCCCTGCTCACTTCCTCATAACGAGAAAAGATCACCATCAATCCCTACTCATTTCCTCACAACGAATAAAGATCACCATCAATCCCTACTCACTGCCTCGTAACGAGAAAAGATCACCATCAGTCCCTACTCACTTTCTCATAACGCTCATAGATAGAGGTGCAAGAAAATCTGCTCCCTCGACGAATCCATTCATTCGATGAATTCTCTCGCACAACAACTAGGAGCTAAACCAGACATCGTCCGCTGACAAGGTTTGAAGTATCTGACCCATGGCGTAAAAACTGGAAAAAAGTAACGCTAAACAAACAATTATCCACGTAGGCAAACACAAAGTAACTGTTGAAATACATCCGTTGTTCAACGCTATCAAACTAGCTATATACATTATAACGGTTCAACAGACCCGAGAGCTTTTGCAGCAGGTTTAGGAAATGATTACGGAGTTACCGAAGCTTTTCTAGCAACATTGATCAAATCACGAAACTGCGAATCGATCAAAAATGGCAAAATCACCAAAATCACCTTCCTAAGACCTGATGCACCTGAATTCATGGTAATCCCGGGTGAACAAGGGAAAAGCAAAAACACACCTAGTAACGACATGGCCAACAGTGTGCAAAAAAATTACTTGAATTCGACCATGTCCTCAAATACTGCACGCAAGACACACTTCAACATTGCAAGAAGTGCGCCGGTGAGCACGACAGAAAAGATTGCACAGCCTTCCAACCTATGTTCTACCACTGCTCATGTTTCCACGAGGCAGGCGACCGTGACTTGCAGAAGCACATGGATCAAAAAGCAATGACAAACATACAAAACGATTGCAGAGTCACACGGAAACAAGTCATCCAAATCTGACCCGATGAAAACCCGCCTCGCTATAGCTAAACCTTAGCGGTTAAATCTACGAGTGCGCCCAACCACTCAGACAATACCCATACTTCCTCAACACAAACTAATAATAAAACCTCAACACCTCTTCCGAACAGTAACACTATCTCAACCAGCCTAGTGACCGCTCCCGTTATTAAAGTGAGTGGCACTAGCAATGAAGCCACAGGTGCCCAGGAGGACACCGCGATGGAGTTTCCCCCTCAGTCGACCACGCAGGAGGTCCACTTACACAAAAACGATAAGGCGAAGAGACAACAATGTCTCCGATGACGACTTCGAGGTGCGCGACGCCCATCCTCCAAATATCAGAAAGATTAGCAACAGCCCGTCAAACCCAGGACGTAGAACAACTTATATCTGCCTAAACCGAGCACTCATTGAACAAAAATCAACAAGAGGTATTAAACCCTCAATTCTCATGCCCGACACCAGAAAATTTCACCAGCGCAAATGACCATCGCCTTCGTGAGGACGTGATGAAAGTCTTCAACGAAGAACTAATACCTGAAACCGCTAAACAACCATGCACCTCAGTTGACCAACATATTTCACATGGTACATAACCAACCATACAGTTTAAAGTGCCATCCATAGAAGAAAAGCGCGTCCGCTCACGAAGCAAACGCAAAAAGCAGCCAATCTCTTCCTCCTTCTCCTACAAGAGCAGTCACCGTCGTGAACGCAGTAGTTTTAGCAGAACACGTTCTACAGCAAGCGGACGCTCAAGCGAACGCTCTCGATCTAGGACCCCTGGGCAAACTCAGAAGCACGAACACCACAAAAATTTTGCAGACCACGCAACCATTCCAGACGGTCTGAGTGTGCACAGCGTTCGAAATGAACAACAGCACATTGCACCAGTGGAACTGTCAGGGACTCGGGAACAAGAAATACGAATTACTTTCCTTAATCTCCACCCATATGCTTTTGGTGAAAGAGATCAAACTCCGAGAGACCGCCACCTTCACAATCCCTCAATATGTCGTACATCGCCGCGAAGGCCACAGTGTCTGGATCATGAGTGCCACGGCGGAGTGGCACTCATGATCCACCAAATCGTACCTCACGACCGCATTCCATTGAGGAGAGAACTCCAAGCTATCGCTCTGGAGATCTACTTGTCACAAAGCCACGATCTCTAGGAGCACTGATGACCGAACTGCTTAACCAATTGCCCTCTCTTATACTCATCCTTGAGACTTCAATAGATATCACGAAATGTGACGATGCGTGAGAACAGACCCTAGGGGAGTGATAATAGCAACACCATCGACTCTCACAACCTGGTTGTTCTCAATGACGGACAACCCCCCGAATTACCCTCGAAAGAGGAACCGTCATCGATTCATACCTATGGTCCCCCACACTTGCACCCCAACTCGTTTAGGGAGTCCTGCCTTCATTACACGACAGTTACCTCAACCCGACTCTCCTATAACCAATTAAACAATCCAGCTGCACAAGAATTTCGGTTCAACTACCGGAAATCCAGCTGAGAGGAATACTGAGCACACATCGCGTAACGCGATGTGAATTTCATCCCCGGCGACACCTCAAAACCCGACCTCGTCATCCATCTATACGAGAAATTTTAAAGCGCAGCGGCCGCATGCATCTCCATTCACTTTCAACCATTTTTCCAAAACCATGGTGGTACCCGGGGGTCCAAGAAGCAAGAAGCAAGGTGAGAAAATCTGTACACGGCCTTCCCTCGCGCACGGTCCCGCAGGAACCAAATAGCGAGGAAAAAAGCATCTGCCGTAATCCCGTAAATTTAAAATGGAGAGGAAACGAGAAGCTGGACAGAATTAGCCAATGCTATAAACCGAAACACCCCCTTCTTCCAAGTGTGGGATAAAATTTGACTTATCTAGGGACGCCCCGAGCAACCTATACACATTCTTTCAGACGGAGGCACTATTTATTCTTCATATGCAGGATCACGGATAAACTAGCACATATTTTTAGCCAGATATCACAATCAACGAATAACACGGCTGCTGTTCAACTCGGAAGAATGTAAGAATATGATCGAACCTCTTCCTGAAGGTACTTTTATACCGTCCGCACACGATGTTCAAAGTCCCGAAAGCCTTACGACTTTTGAACGATGAGTCACGCCTCCTCGTGATTTCAGTCAATGAACACGCACCTTCTTGCGTGTTCGTTGGCTGTTAATCCCGGGGAGACGTGTTCAGTGTTCAGATTCCTGATCAATGGCGGGAATCTGTAATCATCCTGAATACAAAACCGGAAAATGGCCCAGTAAACTATGTAGCTACTGCCCCATTGTCATTACCAGCGTCCTCTGTAAGACGATGGATATAATGCTAAACTCACGCCTTGTTGACGACCTTGACGTGCATGCAGTCCTCAGCAACATCCAGTATGGCGGCTGCGAGCGTCACTCCACGACAGACCACCTCATGCGACTAGAATCAGACACTCGACAGGTCTCCTCCGCGAGGAACATGTGATTTTTGCATTTTTCGACGTTGAAAAAGAATATGACACAACCTGGAAGCCCGGTATCACAAAAGATCTCCACCGCAAAGGCCTGAGCAGCCTCCTACCACGTTTTATTCACCAATTTCTTCAAAATTGTACGTTCACGGTCAAAACCGGCCACACTCTGTCACCGTCGCATCCGCAATGAATGGGCATCCCTCAGGGAAGAGTCCTCAGTGTCTCTCTTTTTATCCGCGGAATCGACCAGCTAGCCGTCATTCTCCCCCATGACAAAAGACTGCTTCATCCCTGTACGGAGATTACTTGCAAATAAGCTACAGACACCCTAGCCTGTTAACAATTTAACGTGAACTCGAGAAAATTTTAAACCAAGTTGGGAACCAGGCTTCCTTAAACGTTTTCCGTCTCTCGCCCTCTAAAACTAAAAACATGCATTTTACTCTCATTCCCGGCTCAAACCTGAAACAGCCATAACGCTGCAAAACACACCTGAGACTAAACTCGCACGGTGACACGACAATACAGCCCTGGCGACCCGCTGCAGTCAGCGGTACTTATGCTCTCGGTGATATCTGAAAGTCGGTGCCGATATCGACAACGACACGATTTTGTTCCTTCAAGATCCAGTGCGCTCACGCATTGACTCTGGCGCTGTTGTTTACGGTTCAGAAGCCAAAACCACCCTCGAACGTCATGCGCATCACAACTGGCGCGTTTCGTTCCTCTCCCATCGAATCTCTGAACGTGCTAGCTTACGAGCTTCCATTTCTGCTCCGGCAAGAATAACTCTCGCTACCATACTATTTCAAGACTAGGAGCCTGATCAACCACCCAGCCCTCAACCACATGACCAATATCTCAAATAAACGCCTCTTTGCGGCTGAGAAGAATGGTGGCAGAAATTACCAGCCTCACTGGACACTGGCCGCCTCAAATTACCAACCTCACTGGCCGTCGCCAGTGGGATCAACTTCAACAGTCGACAGTGGAGATGAGGAAAAGAGCGACAACAACGTCTGAGTCACCCAGGCAACGTCAGGGTCAATAAACCCAAACGCAGAGCGCGTATATTGCAATATCAGGACAGATGAGTATGAGGAAGAAGAGTTATGACTCATCCAGTCCCGGGCGACTTCATTCTGTCTAAAACAGCTGTTTGTAATGACTAGATTGATGATCATTAAGCCATTTTGTATTTGTAGCAAGCTTTCAGCGATTAGATGGTATCTTCTTAGATGCAAAATATTCTCCTTCCTGTCCAACTCATGCATTGAGTTTCTTGCTCAACCTGTTGTAATTGCAAAGGAATGGCATACGATTTATCAACTCATATTTACAGTACTTGAATATGACTGCAAAAAAACATCAACAACTTATTCTCTGTCGACATTCTCATATATGTCATCAAATTTTGTATTCTTCTCGTATCAGGATATGAGTGTAACAAAATGTAAATGCCACATATATGTAAATAAACAATCAACCCACCGAACTTTTCTATCAACAGCTCAAAACTCTAAATGGTACAATAAGTAAACAATATTGGATTTCTTTGATCGTGCTATGCACGAAATTAAAAATAATTTCAACAATGTTCTACGAAATCGATCCAGATTTGCTAGTGAGAATGAATATTCTTGAATGTCAACGTATTCCTGGTGATGAGCTCCCTCGCCATTCAACTTCAGAGAGAAACAGTTTGACCTGCATGGCATTAAATGTTGCAAGATTGAATGAGAATTTTCTTGGCATACAAATCAATATAACTGACATTTGGCACCTACTGTGCTAGGACTCCGTGAAATCAAATTGGCAAATGAATTACACGACCTGTGTAATACATCAGATTACAATTTATATACAAACAATAACAGAGTAATGAGGGAATTGTCTGTTTATCTATAGATGGCAGGCTAACTGTTGTTAGTCTGTAATCCATTAGGCTTTCATGAGGCTAAGAATTAGGCTTTCATGAGGCTAAGAATTAAGATTCTTTTCGTCGACATTTTCTGTGACAGCGAAGTTAAAACCAAAGATGTGGTTTACTGTAGAGACTCTGAAATATAGGTAGAAAATTTTGCTCTGAAGATAATGGAATTTTTAGTGATGATGATGTAGGTCATAATAAAATGTATATCATTGGGGATTTCAACGTAAATCGAATTTTGTATCATAGATCGGATTCAGTGACTGACTATTGTAATAATTTTATTTCACACGGTTTGTACCCATTAATTATTAAACCAATGCGTACAGCTGCTGGATCGGCGGCTTAATGGATAACGTTTTTACCAACGATGCTAAAAATGTAAATCGTGCACCTGCGATCATTTCAGATGCCTCCGTCCATTACCCGACTTTAATTCTAAAACCAAATTCTCACGAATACGATAATCGGACTAAAATTACCGTTCGTATTCAAAACTTCAAGTAGGCGCTGAGAGCTTACGAATTTAATGAAATACTATCATCAGTAAACTCAATTGATGCTTTCGCTCAGTTCCATAGTATATTAATTGAACTGTTCGAGGTACATTTCCCGCTTATAACAAACAAGCTGTCACAAACAAGCTAGGTACAAAAGGCATCCCATCACTCGTAGAAGTGAATTCAAACAATACAAAAATGCTTTCACTACACTGATTAATATTGCTCGTGAAAACTATATCCAAAATCTGATTGAGACTTCTCGAGGGTATAACAAAAAAAGTCTGGAAAATCATAAGTAACCATTATGGGAAAAATAAACAGAGGGATAAGGATTCAACTATTATTGATGATGACGTAATCACTGTTAGACAAATGATTTCAAATAATTTCCATAATTACTTCAATAGTATTCCTAATACTCTAAGTGAATCAATCATTAGCAACAAAATTCCTTGTGAACATTACTTGGAAAATACAATTTTTGAACAGCCCATCTTTAACCCAACCGACCCAAACGATGTAAAAGTAATCATTGATGGTTTAAAAAACCGTTTCAGCCCTGGCTGGGATAACATCCTAGCCATTGCAACTAAAGCTATACCTGACATTATTGTATATTCGTTGACCTATCATATCAATAAGTCACTCGGGCATGGAACTTTTCCTAATGCACTAAAAATCGCAAAAACTAGTCCAGTTATAAAAAGAAAGCGAAACGGATTAAGAAAATTATTACTCAGTCATGCCCATCTTGAGTGAAGTTTATGAAAAAGTATTTTATGCTAACCAATATTCTCACTTTGTCTCAAATAACCTACTTGGCCAAAATTAATTTAGCTTCTATGGTTTTAGTAATATAGAGCATGGTCTATCAAAATTTACTTGAGACGTTGTTGATGGGTTAGATGGCGGAATAGTCACTGCTGCAAATGTTATGGGTCTTGGCAAAACCTTCGATTGCTGGAATCATGATATTTTGGTTGCGAAAATACAGCATTGTGGAGTTGGTTCCACTGACAAAAGCTGGATAAA
Organism: Gammarus roeselii; assembly: GCA_016164225.1. Classification (NCBI taxonomy): domain Eukaryota; kingdom Metazoa; phylum Arthropoda; class Malacostraca; order Amphipoda; family Gammaridae; genus Gammarus; species Gammarus roeselii. The sequence goes on along the minus strand of SDVV010038851.1, from coordinate 1,298 downwards.
AGTTATCTTCTCGATAGAAAACATCTAGTGAGTTAGAAAGAACAATCATCATCTGTCAGTACGATAAATATAGGAGTACCGCAAGGGTCGATCTTTAGGCCTGTGCCCTTCATTATCCAAACGAATGAATCTTTAAACTCTAACCACACGTCACCCTTTGTACTTTTTCCAGATTATATTAAATTTTATTCGATCGATGAAAATGTCAATGATACTATTACTAATTTCAATAATCAATTTGTTCACTTTCCCAACTGGTTCACATCCACTAAGCTGAGGCTGAATGTCGACAAGACGCAGGTCATGATACTTTCAAGGGGGTAATACCTATTCTAAACAAACAAAGCAAATTGGAAGGTCAACCCGTTGTAAATGTTGCAAAAAAAGTTCCTCGATGCATTAATAGATCACGTTTCATTTGTTGCCGGGTAATTATCCAAATCGTGGGGCATCCTACACAGAAATAGAAATTGTTTCACGACTCCTGCGAAAGTTGTTTGAACTACAGCCTTATTCATCCCTATCTGACGTATTGTGTAAACGTGTATGTTTCTACTTACAAAACCAACCTAGAACCTATCATTCATAGTCAAAAGCGTGTCATCAGAACACCATCACCTGCTAACAGACGTGACCACACTTTGTCAATCTTTTGTCAATGGAAAAGTCTCCCTCCTTTCAATCATTTAACTTACATTGATAACGGGTTTTTCATTAGTAATAATCCTATGCATAATCTCTGTAACAATGGTGTTTTGCAAATTCCCCGCAACTCGTCATCAGAGTCAAAACTGTTTTTTAAATACAGAGCTGCTAAAACTTGGAATTCGATTGCTATAGATGGCGGGACGAGTAGCAGTGTAGCTACCTTCAAACGTAAACCAAAATTATACCTGTTTGAACTTGTACGTACAGAAATTCTTGAGTTGTATTTACTTGCGCTATGCAATTTACCGTGTGGACTATTTGTGATTCGTCAGTTTCTTTTTATAGATTCATCGAACTCGAAATTTCTTCGATCGTAAATGTACAATATGAACACATATCTATGGTTTATAAATATATTGTACTCGTGTAAGGCTGTGTTGGTCTAGTTAGAACTATTTGTGGATCTATTCTGCGAGGTGATACCGGGATCATTGTTGAAATAACACGGGAAATCCCTACCTGAGTAACCTCTATATAATGACTACCAATCAACAAAAAGTCTGAGATGGCGGTACTGGCTTATTGGCATCAATGCTTATTACGTCTAGATTGCACCTCCCGCCTAGATGACGTGACAATGAGAGAATATA
>SDVV010038850.1:0-10689 GCA_016164225.1 Gammarus roeselii | reverse complement strand
AAGTAATTTAATATGAGGGCTGCAATTATATTGGGACCCGTGCATCGGTTGTAGCAGCACTGGCTGAGATAACATCCCAAACAATGTCATTCAAGCAAAATCTGGGGTTAATGAAGCTCCCTTCACCCAACTAATCAACAAATCACCCATATTTTTTTCCGTCGCACTCAAAATCGATAGAGTTATGCAAATTTATAAAAATATAGACAAAAAAAGACAACAAATATTATCACTCGATATCAGTTCAGTGCGTCATGAGCGCAGTTTTTGAAGAAAAAAAACGTCTCGTATGCTTGACAGCATACTCACTTTCTATCTAACATCCAACTAAACCAAAATCGATATAAATTCCAGGCTTTCAGGGATACGGAGCGTGCTTTATCAAAATCCAATGTAGACGTTATTGATAAGTTCGATAATGGGATAGTCACTGTTGCCACTATCATGAACCTTAGCAAAGCTTTCGATTGCGTGAACCGAGACTATTTGGTTGTGAAAGTACAGTATTATGGAGGTAATTTCGTTGACAAAAGCTGGATACAAAGTTATCGTCTTGATAGAAAACTCATAGTATGGTTGAATAAACTATCATCAGATCTCAATACACTGAATATAGCAGTACAGTAAGGGTCAATCCTCCTATCAAGATCTTCCTTATCTTCATTAATGACATTCAAAAAGCTAGCGATATATTATCCATTGTCCTTTCACGTGATATTATTCCTATTGGAAATAATAAAATTGTCCAAACTAAATGTCGACATAAGGCCTATGCTACACAATCAAACACCCAGGTTGAAACTAAAAACCAATAGAATAAAACAACAAATTTCTGTGTAATACTAGACAAGAGAATTGAGTGTCGGATAATAATTTAAATCGTCTGGCATCCTGTACAGAATTTGGACAACGAAATTTCAGTAAAGAACAATCCGTACTACAGCCGTATATATTTGTTTCTGACTTACTGTATAGTCGTTTATGCTTCAACCTACAAACCTAACATCCATCATTCATAGTCGACCGCGTATCATTAGAACACTATCACATGACAGCAGACGTGACCAAACGTTGCCTCTCTTTTGTCAGTGAAATATTCTCCCACTGTGTCAAATCATTAATTATTCGTCTGCAGAACTTGCATATAAATCTTAAGACCGAATAACCTACGTTGATGACGATTGTTTCATGAGAACCATCCCTATGAATAATCTCCGTAACAATACGGATTTGTAAATTTGTTGCAACTCGTCCACACAATCCCAAATTGTCATGAAGCACCGAGCTGCTGAAACTTGCGACTCGACTGTAATATATAAAAGGACTAGTTGCAGTAAAGGTACCTTCAAATGTTACCCAAATAATACCTGTTCGAACTTGACGGAATTCTACAAGCGTTGCTACTTCCTCTCTAATATTTACCATGTCAACTCTTTGTTATTCATCAGCGTGATATTAAGGATATATTCTATTTTACGTTTCATACACTCACATTTCCTATTTTTGTTCATGTTTTTTTAAAAAATCTGTTTAGTTATGAAGTTTCTCTATAACGTATTGAAATGTTTATTTCCTTTTCATATATAACATGCCATGTTGCCTATGCAGTTAATATCAGATTTTGGTTTTCGATGGGAAACATAATGCAGGTTAATGTACTATTCAACCTCATGTTGTACATTTCATTCCCAGTTTCCTAATTAAGTGTCGGTTTAGGCAGCGAATTGTCATAGGTACTGTATGTGAATGTCTGTTTACCTTAAAGTCCTTCAACAATGTCAATGTAGAGGCAAATTTATTCCCTGCATTTAATCGTAAGTTAATAAGATGATCGAAGTAGCAAGGTTGTCTTCGGATCAGCTCACGCTGACAAAGACTTGCTAAACATCATCTGTAGAACTGATCTTTCTTTGGTACCTCAAACTGCAATTATACCTAAAAAAATATTAATTTGAAATCCTATCTTTAAATTCCTTAAATCCATATATCCTAAAATAACTTTGTATCCCCAAATCCGTTATAGCCTTAAATGCTTCAAATATATAATATCCTTATATCCTTTCAATCCTTTGAACCATTTAAATCATCTAATTCCATCTATCCCTAATTCCTTATCGGATAAGATGAATGCTGAAATCGATGTGCGTATACAATAAAATTTTGATACGGGTAAAATGTATCAATCTATTTACTTCGGTCCATGCATGAAAAATGAGAAACGTTTTGTCAGGAAATTATTTGACTGCCGACGTTTTTCATTGCAGAAGATCACCAGAAAAAGGACAGGCAGTCTACGCAGTTTGCTCCGAATATTTGATTAACTGCCGTGTCTCTTCGCCAACCGTCACGAATTCCAAGTGTGTAAAAAAGACAATTTCAACCGTTTCTTGCCCTTTTTTCCGGTTTATGTCAGTTGACTATTTATTCATAGTGTATAATTGTGATTGAACCATTCACAATTGTTCTCCGGACCAGTGCATTTCTTCTTCTTACAAATTTTAAACGAAGTTCATACCTTTTCACAACACATCCTTGGCGTTTCATTTAATAATTTCTATTACGGTCTTTTCTGCGATACACGACCTTTCCGAAAGAGTACATCGCGTTATGGTCCGCAAATCGAAATTAAACGGGGTCGTTCAAAAGTTGTTGACAATTCCAACACTTTATAAAGCCGACTTCACATGACATTTTTACATTTGCATTAATGGACAAGATTTAATAGGAGTGGACTTTAAATATTTGAATGCATCAAATGACATGAAAAATCAAATTTCCGCTTCGAAATGGGTCCCAATTTTCTCAGCGCAGATCTGTACCCTACAAATGCAGTCTGCTACTGCAATTTTCATCCGTCGATTGAACCAGCATTGTCTCGCTCCACTAATGGTTTTAGGGAAATTTTGAATACAATATCCACGAACGTAAGCTCATGACAATTAAATATCTGAAGAAACTGCAGAGCAAAATCGAGACATAAATGAGCAAGAAAAAAGGTCAGCGTGAAGTTGTAAGGTTCATTATAAGGGTTCAGATCTTCCGCTCATACGACTGTGTCATATTTCGGAACTGCAATCCATTTATCATGATTGTTTGCATTGAAATCGATGACAGTCGTATTCAACGTGCCATACCGTGTCAATTTTATGGATCGTTTGAAATTGTTTAGAACTTCATAAGCACCATGAATGGTTCGTACAACACAATACAGGATGTCTGGTAAAGAGTATACAATATGAGACATACCAGTTATCATCTGAATGAGGGCAAATTTTTGTTTTTCAATCATAAAAAAACTGTACAGTCCTGCAAGTTGGCTCTGAAATGAGCTAGAAAATCGATGGCACAGAGTTTTAGATCTACCTTAGATCGCCTGACTCCTTCTTTGGTTAGGCGTTGGGCAGCTTCATCAAACATTTTCCATATTGATGAGGGTTATCGCCGCTCCATCAATGATTGGGATGTGATCTAAGCATAAACCAGTATCGTCCAATTGAATAATTTTTATTTGTTTAAATTTTAAAATCTGATACCCACTATCTAAAAGTCAAATGTTGGATTTATTTGAGCTTCACTAAACTCTTGGCAGTTGCAGAACTTGTACGGCTTCCTTATCAGCAGCGTACGAAGATTTTATGAGTAGTACACAGGTTGAAGTCAAGTTTTCCAGCAAATTGGTCTGTTGGGAGAAGTCTAGGGCCTTCCCGAATCTCTTTACTAACGAGTTGTTTTGATTCTGAACTCAGTTTGTACTGCAAGTTTGTACATCCCATTTTACTGGAAATTTCCACCACACAATTGAAAGACGTGTCTGACAATGGTTCTTATCTCTTCCTCCGATATAAAATCAGTGGATACATTTTCGTTTCAACGTTGTTGGAAAAGATTTGCCGTATTTGTGAATGTTTTCAGATTATTTGATCACTCTTGGACCAAATATGGTGATCATTTTCCATGAATCAATTATTTCTGAACATGTTATAGGTCATCAAAAATAGCTTAAGTTATAAAAACAAGTGGAATATCATAGAAACTATAGCTGATAAAGTTCACGGTAGTCGGGCACTCAATAACTAATTGCATTCTGTTTTTTCTAATATACTCCAAATCTTGGATACTATTGTATGAAATTTCGATATACTGAACCAAAAATAACATTATTACGACAATATCTGTTCCTTTTGCCAGCCACAGCTTCTCGAAAAGAGCAGTAACGTCTTGGTTTCAGTCCATGGGGAGTCAATACCTCCATTCTATTGAGAGACTCATGGCGACAAATGACCTGGCTGAGTTGGCATTTATTCTCTTGTGCTGACTGAGGGACGAGCTGCTTAGTTCGCGCATTGAGAAGCCGCGTCTATTCAGAAATAGTAAACAGCTGCTATTATCATTCATCGTTTGAGGGATTAATAGACAGCCTTTCTGTAAATTGTCAAAAAATATTGTTCGATCAGAGCTTAAGATATTGAATTATTTGTGCCACAAGAAAAATATGCTCACATCTTGTTCTCACGATCGACGAATGTAGAAAATATCTATTCAATACGATTTTGGCACTGCGATATTATAGGGAGCCATTTTTCGAAACGTGTATCACCACCATTATAACGTGATCGCCCATGATGGTTCTAGAAATAGATGTGAATAAAGAAGGAAAATAATACTTTCGGTAATAGTTCTCTGAATTTTGACCCGATTTTTCCAAAATATTTCAGAAATGTTTACTTTGACCGTGCCCTAAAAAAGGGAAACATTCCGTCCAGAGATTTTCACTCACTGGCAATTTTCTTAAAAAAAAGGGAGCACAGAAAAAAAATATTGAGTCTACGCAGTTTGCTCCTCATGTTTGGTATACCTCCAGCTGCATTTTTTTCCTCCGATGTAAATACATCACATTATTCATGACTCATCGCCAGCCAACAAGCATCCTGCTCACCTTTTCATCACTAACTAGCACGTATCCTCCTTACAGTATCATCAGCTACAAATGCGTATCTTGTTCACTTCTTCATCGCCAACCAACGCGTATCCTGCTCATTTATCATCATCAAACAACTCGTATCCTGATCACTTATCATCATCAAACAACGCGTATCCAAGCGAATCCTGATAATTTTTTCATCAATAACTATCGCGTATTCTACTCACTTTTTCATTATTACCCATCGCGCATCCAGCTCCCGTTCTCATCACTAACCAGCATGTATTCTTCTTACGACCTCTCACCTAGCAGCACGCATCTTTCTCATCAACAAATGAGGCGTGTCTTGCTCACGTATGCTGCTCACTTCCTCATCGACAAGCAACTCGTATCCACTCATCTTCTCATTACCAACTAACGCGAACCCAGCTCACCTTCTCAACTCCAAACAACCAGACGGATCCTGAGCACCTTCTCATCGAGCCAGGATCTGTACGTTCAGCATCAAAAGGACGCACGGTCGCGAGCTAAAAATCACCGACCTTGATATGTATCGAAAACCATCCTAGCTATAGAATGGTCTATTTTTATGTGATTTTGTCGACGCTATTAGTTACACATATGTACTATATCCCGCGAAGACCAAATTCCACAGCAACAAAGTCAGTCTTCCTTACAACCTCAATAATCAACAACTATTCCAAGTTTTCTGACCACCTCTTCCGTACTTTACCACTCTCTATCGATAACCAGCCGCTTCCATTTGTCATCATCTCTGCTTTTCCCGACTTCCCTTCCTTGGGATGGTCTTGAAAACAGATTGTTTTTGACCCGAAGGAGATATGATTGCATCCTGCGTTTAACAGGCTACCCACACTTGGAACTGGTAAACATCCTTTAAACGACTGGCCAGCCACATGATTATGAAACGATTGCATCGGTCCTCTCTAACTCAGGCTTGTATCCTAAGTGGGAGATGCTCACTTCCGCAGAGGAAGTTGGTTTCCCAGCTTCCTAATGGTGTACATAATTCATGTAAAGTTTGGTCGGAAACTCACGAAAAATCAGGAAGAAGGGGACAGTGACATTGGTATTAAAAGAATATGAACCCTGGTTTAACTTGACTTGATTTATTTTCCTTGCTACCTAAGCAATACGGGACAATATTTACCATGAATAAAACCAAATCTATGATAATTAACAGGCCATAATTCTCGAGTAATTTCAATTATTGAATATTAGGTAACTTGGAGGGCATTGCAAAAAAAAAATCAGAATAAGTATGGCAATAACTAACACCACCGTAAGTAACACTTAGCCAAGATGGAACGCCTTAGCTAAAAGTAATACAGACAATAATTGCGGAAAATCTGTTTTATGACCGAATGCGATACTAGGGATTGTAGCTAAAAAATCGCAGGTGTTGTTAAAATATTCCATCTCATGAAATCGACGAATGAAATGAACTCCAAGATATCAGCTGATACACAATAATAACAGAGTGTCGGTTGAGGAGTAAATATTTTGAAGCAGCATTTAATCAATGAATAATGCCCGCTGATAGTAACCTTCACAGTCACATTATTTCTATGATAATGAGCATTTTGATATTATCCGAATATTTTCATCAGATATAAACGGATGTTCTCGAGGGAATGAAAGACCTTAATAATTCTCGACTACGGGACGACTTCCTATCGAACAGCTTTGAACCAAAAATTGGTGCAGTAATTAAATGACAGAGGACAAGATAAGAGTAAAATATCAGATTCATTTTTTCAATAGTGTCGGCGTAAATGTCATGAAAATATAAATTTCAAATGTGCAGCCCTAAGGGACGCATGACTTCCAAATCAACCTCAAAAGCCAAATGCGCCTGTTACTGTAAACATTTCGAGAATACCACCATTTCCATTCGTTAAAATCATTGAAAACTTGACTAGCGTATGCAATACTTGTAAAAAAAATCGTACTCAGTAGATATAAAAGTCGTATTAATTCCACAAGTGCCATGAGCTTGGAGAAACTCATACAATTCAACGTTTGTCTTTTTCTCCTGGGCGTCAATTCATAACATTGATCCACGTTGAATAATTTTATCGGACAAGACGTGATAAATCCTTAGGTCATATCCCAATCATCTAAACTCAAGGTTTAGGAGCGTCCTCAACCTCAACAAAATGTAAATTGCGTGATGAAGCTGCCCAGAGCTCAAAAATAATTTGTAATACAAGCAGTTTTACCAAGCAATTTTTTTACAGTGAAATTCACAAATCCACAATCTCCTAGTGGTTACCTGGTATCAAAAAGGATGAATGCATTTTTTCAGAGTTTTCTTTTATACTTTCTACACTCTTTCCATGATGCATATTGTCAAGATCGATTATACATATTTGAACCGGTTTTGTGGTCCGATATAATTTACATGCCACTAATAATGCCTACCTCACATTTGTTGGGTCAACACCGATCAGTAATTTCAGCCGCTATTGTCTGAAGCGTTATGATCGATATCAACCGAATTACATAGTTTATTTGGATTCGTAATCAAATTTTTCCTGAAAAACCTTAATCATCAAACGAAATCGTGCACTTTCATTGTTTTCTGCAGTGAGAGATTAATCTGTTGAACATAATTAAGAAGCTTTAACTCAGAGAACCATGGCACTATTGAATATCTGAACTGCCTTTCAGTTGCCTAATGGAGGAAACCAGTCTTTTAATAGTAACTCAATGTATTTTATGTATGAATTATACTTATACAACAATGTTCAATGAACGTTATATGATTTTAAATTACTTCCAATGAAGTTATGAACTTGGTAAAAATAAAGGCATTGTACTTATAACAATACTGTCAGTCATGTTAATACTTTTTAATTATGCACGGCTTGCGAACATGTTAGCCGTCAATCATTGTCTCGAACTAAATTCAGAATTGATAGAGAACACGAAGCCAGCACGCAGTAGGTATTGAGGTACTGTAGGTGTAGAGGTACTGTAGGTATTGAGGTACTGTACGTATTGAGGGACTGTACAGTATGTATTGAGGTACACTAGGTATGGAGGTACCATAGGTATTGAGGTTCAGTAGATATTGAAGTACTGTGTTTATGTTGAGGTAGAGTAGGTATTGAGGTTCTGAGGATTTGAGGTACCGTATATATTGAGGTCCAGTAGGTATTGAGGTACATTTGGTGTTGAGGTACAGTAGGTATTGAAGTACGGTAGGTATTGGGGTACAGTAGCTATTGAGGTACAGTAGGTATTGTGGTACAGTACTGCAGCGCAGTGGACACATGCGAACATTTCAGAATATTTTGCCGCAAGCGTGCTCGACTCATTTCAATTCATTTGCCGTCTAATATTTTGTATTCACTCTTCAACAATAACATGTATGAAATTCAAAACCCTAACGATTTGCTACCGAATTTCATCAGTGTTCAAGTTGTTCCGTAATTTGGATATTTATGACGATCCTATTTCAATTAGTCTTTACAATGATCTTATTTTATTTTTTGAAAGGTTTGTTTACTGACACTTGCTTCAGATGTGATGCTACGATGTGCTCCAATACCACCATCGTCTATAGAGGAAACAACGAGTGTCATCCCACCTCCGAAGAAGATTATGTTAGGCATACTTTTTCAGATATATTTTCATTATGTTCGATGCATTCTTAAACCGTCTCCGAGGAAACGTGAATTTTAATTCGTTGGTGGATATCAGTTATTCTTAATTTTATTATTTCATGACAATCGGCATCCAGGCATAGATTGAACCGCAGGCGATTGACTCAAAAAACTTATTGCGACCCACAGAATAAGATATAATTTATTTTGACGGAACAAAATCACATTGCATTTGACATGCGCACATTTGTGTTAACGTATCGTATTGCAAAGGGCAATACGATAAGTCAACATACATGTGCTCATGACCTAAACCGAGCGAAATTTTACCTGCCTGGTCTGCAAGCGTGGAACCATGCAAGCTTTGTCGGAGTTATCCTCCAAATTACGAATGGAAGAAAGGTTAATTTTGCTAAAAACACATAGAAGCAATGAGCATTTTTGACAAAGTATGCACCTATTCCGCTAATTGTGTATCGTACATCTAAACTGTTTTCTCCTTTACTCCAGATAAACAGAAAATATTTGACTTATGAGCACAAGCAGAGCGTTTGAGCAGTTTATCTGGACTGCAATTGTTCTACAAGCAATACACATGTAAGAGACAGTTTCTCCAAATCTACTTACCACCTCGTGCAGCGAGAGCTCTCCGTTCCGTTCCAAAGCATGAAAAGTTTCTTGATTTTTGTGAAATCAATTCACCGACTCCAAAATACATAACCTTTACATAATTTCTTCGCTTGCATAACGCGTCTCTGTACCCTTTCAATCGTGTCGAAGCCGTGTCTCCTGATCGCTGGAAGATATCATTTAAACACAATTTCCTCATGCAACTCTAGCCTCTATGTATGTCCAATGAGAACTCGTCTCCACTAGAGTGCCCGAGTAAATGAACCACTGTACTGAAGAAGATGTGCAAGTAATTGAGACTGCTATGAAGACTGAGAGATGTAAGCCACCCACGTGAGGGAGACAAACATGCAGCCCGTGTGAGACAAAAATGTAGCCTGAATGAGACCGACATGTATGTGCATATAGACATAAAACCGTTTCCCCTAATTATGAGGGTGGCTAAGTTAGGCTAACACAAAGGCGGGAGGTGCCCAATCTACCCGTCACGAGACCGCCGTGTCCATGCCGAGGCTAGAACTCGCGACATGCAGCACCAGGAGCTGACACTGCAGTCGTATACGGTAACCACATAGCTACGGCAGCCCCACTTGGAAACTACGTCCCCTGAATGAGACAGACTCGGAACATGAAAATAACAAGCATGCTACCCGCATGAGACAAGGTTGCCAGCTAAGATCGACTGGCTTACGAAATGAATGTTTTAGGTTTATCGCCTAAGTGAATCCAGTTTGTTACATGAGTTAGAAAGTCTTGAAATCTGAGTGATTTTGGCCTAAAAGAGATATGATTGGCTACAGCGATATACAGGATTTTCGTTCGTGGAGCCATCCTCTAAACGACTGGCAAGCCAACTGTATGGTACATGTTCGCACCTATCCTCAACAACTCAGGCTTTTAACCTGAGTGGGAGGTGCTCACTTCCGCAAAGAAAGTCGGTTCGTTCCCGTGAGAGACGAGAGTGGAGTAGCGGCTTGAATAAAGCATGCGTTTTCGAGAAATAGCTAACTAGAGAAATGTAATAGAGATTCGTCAATGGTCTGTCTACCATTGACCAAAAAATTTTCGTTTAAAATATTATTCAAATTGTTTCTGAATTAAATGAGGTTATCGAATTTTCACAAAATTCAGACTATAAATTGTTATGCGTTCGCAGCTCGCGTCAAAAGACTAATATGTACAAGTTGGCTTCCCAACGTCCCAGCATTCGGAATCAGAACTCCTTCAGGAATAGCGAAGCCAGTGTAGGACGGTAAAGATTTGAAGTCCATTCTCCAGTTATGTGTTTTGGTTGTTTCCGACAAATGACTTTCTCCGTTGACGGTATTTTAAATCGATCTCCATTGAATATAATTTCTTTATTTTTCTGGCACATATTCTGCCCACCCAACTTCAACTCCTTCTCACCTATATTAACCTCTGATAAGCCCATGCCTACATTTTGCCGTTTAGCACATATTTTAATATGAATGACCCAAATTCAGTTTTTGCAAACGTCCTTGCTCG
>SDVV010038849.1:0-10689 GCA_016164225.1 Gammarus roeselii | reverse complement strand
GCAAATAGCAACTGGCTCAACTGCCAACTCCGCCCATTCGCTTCCAAGAGTTCCAAGCCACGACCCAGCACACTCGCGTTCACCTCCCTGACCACTCCATCCTTATAGAGGTTGAACACCCACGGAGACATCACGCAGCCTTGTCTCAGTCCCACTTTCACTGTGAACCAATCACTCACCTCGCTCCCCACTCTGACACATGGCAGGGATACGATGAGTAAATTGTGACTGGGCATGGTAGGACTCGAAGTAGAGTAGAGGACCGGGAAAACGTGCTTATCTACCCATTTTTGCGCGCCCTATTTCACACGGAGGCGTCTAAGGGGTTCGTAAAAAATGCCCTGGAAATCGGGGTCACGAAAACGTACTTCCCCACGGATTTTTGCACGCCTTATTTCACATTGTTTGATTTATAGTTTATTTAATAGGCTTATTCGCAAGAAATGTTGTGGATGGCTAAAACGAAGGCATATTGTTGGTTATTGCTTACAGTTATTGATGGTTTGTAAATAGGCATTGTGAAGGGTAAGTAAAATTGTATGATTTATAGTTTATTTAATTGGCTTATCCGCAAGAAATGTTGGTCTGGTACATATTAGGTTGGCTGTATGTGTATGATTTAATTCTTTTTAATAGGATACCTTTATATCGTGTTGCTTAGTTTTGCATGCACCCTGTTCTTTCAATCGGTACTTCTATTGCTGTAAGATTAATTTATTTTGGGTATTAGTAAACGATGTAGTTTTCGTTGTAATAGAATATCATCGCTTGATCGTTATCTAATTTAGGTATGTTGACCATAACACGTGTGGGTGAAATTCAAAATTATGTACGTGGTTTATTATTATGGGGCAGAAGTCAAATTTAAATGGTTAAATCCATCCGCTTTTTCCTCTTGCATGTCTTTATATATAAATTTTTTCATCAGGACACAGCGCTAAGATTCAATTAGTAGGCTCAGATACTTTCACGTATTTGCAACCCGTATGTCTGTGAACAAAGAAACAAGACGTAGATTATATTCATTTATTTATTACATATTAGGAACATTTCAATCAACATTTTTTCATCATTCTAGCAGCGGTTGCAGGGGTATACGTTTCATGTATTTTTCAATGCGTACGACTATTGACAATGAAACGTGTTCAAGTTTATTATTTATTTGTTAATTACATGGTTACATAGGAACATACACATATAAGGAGCAGTCATTTGGAAATGTTACCACTTGGCTCGCTAGCGGCAGACCTCTATCCGTCAAAGTCATGCAGAGACCTTATCTCGAGTCGCACTCCTCTCGAATCCCTGCCTATTAGCCAAATTAAATTTTTACATGTCATTTTACGTCACCTTTAATTTTATGCCGCGTTGCTGGTAGGAATATCGTTATAACACATTTGGACATGTAATAGGGGATCCCCTCGGCAAAAAATTGGATACGCTCTAGAAATTGGGTGAGATAAGCTTGCTCTTATAAATTAATGTTAGTTCACGGTGTTAGAATTTATTGGATTGGCAAATCCGCATGAAATGCTAGCTTGGTACATATCGATTTGGCAGTATGAATGGGATTTTATTATTTCTAATTAGCGTATGATAGTGTAGTGTTTTGTCGGTTTGACTGTATTTATGCTTCATTTAGTGTCCCAGCCACCATTAATATCATGTTTTTTCATTAGATAGTTACATATTATGAACATTTACATATAAGGAACATTTACATCAATCTATTTTCATCATTTTAGAAACGGTTGCAGGGGTATACGTTCACGTATTTTCCATCCGTATGACTCTGGACAATAAAAATGTTCAGGTACATATTTATTTATTTACATAGGAACATTTACACATAAAGATTATTTACATAAAAGGAACATTTCGATAGTAAAACCTATAGAAGTAGACGTACTTACGTCATTCACCCGACTACACACGCCAAAGACGACCTCTCCCTGCTCCCGTCTCTTCCATGTTAAATCCAATGATACATCGCCATCATCATCACCCAAGACAATTCGCTTCCTCTTTTTAGTGACGGAAGGTTCAACTTCGATGGACTTTGAGAATGCCTGGATGCCCATAGTCTAGACTTGTGCACACATCGACATAGTTGCTGGCATGCTTGCGCACGAATGTTGTGTAAGGTCTCAAAGTGTGTGTGTGTGTGTGTATGTTTTCTCGTGATGGATATCTCTGTATTGTTGGTGTCTGATTTTGGCTTGTGTTTGGTCGGACTCGAGCAACGTACTGGAACACTTTGGCTGCAAGCAAATGATCTCACTCGGTAGTCGTTGGCTGTTTCGCTTTTCAGTAGTCCCAACTCTTCTTTCTTTGATTCATCATACTAGGGATGATTTTGGGGTAGTTGGAGAAGTCCATGTATTCAGCCAGAGGAGAAATTTTATTGATATTGATATGAAATTTATAACACATTTGCGTTAGGGAATTACATGGGTTTATCATTTATACGCTGACATAACTATTCACTCCGAAAACCGACGCGAGCAACTGTACGAAACATAAGTAATGACTTCGACTTCCTTCTCTGGTCTTATATTGATCAGCGGTATCAGAGGCACTCGGTGGCTTCTATGTAGATGATAAGCATTATTTCTCACCTGGAGGTGTCGGCTCATCATATTGGTGTAGGATTTTTCAGCTGGGTGTGTTTTTCTTTGATCTATTGGGTTCTAGGCTGCTGCCCTTATTACACATTTTAGATAGAAGGATGCCTCTAACCTTGTAGCTAAAACATTGTTTATAGACTTCAGCGAGTGTTTTTTCGACCCTATTTTTTTAGGTATAGGTAAATGTTTATGACATCGAATCACTTCTGTTTTTTTCTTACTGGCGCCGACATTCCCATTCAGTATATTCCCGAAGATATCCGAAATGTACATGATTCTCCTAGCACTCATACGTTTGAGACATGATTCTCTCTTTTCATGATTCATTTCCAACAATTTTGAAACAGTCAGATGTGCATTTGATTTTTTTGTACAATTTGAAACTTCTTATACTTGATACATTTATATTATCCTATTTGATACTTAGGTCTTCTCAACTT
The DNA here is from genome assembly GCA_016164225.1 of Gammarus roeselii. Classification (NCBI taxonomy): domain Eukaryota; kingdom Metazoa; phylum Arthropoda; class Malacostraca; order Amphipoda; family Gammaridae; genus Gammarus; species Gammarus roeselii. The sequence goes on along the minus strand of SDVV010038849.1, from coordinate 7,622 downwards.
TTTCAGGTTTTTCTTCACATAAGTTTTTCTTGATATCACTACCCATCTTTTCAGTTTTTTCCACATTTTCTAAGGTTTGGGTCTTCTCCCGTCATATCGATTTAACCATTTTCACCCAATCGTCATACATACAACGTTTCAGTGTTAGTGGCACTGCACTTATTTTTCCGCTCGCACCCTGTTGATAAATTTCGATCTCGTTATTATATGGAAAGCCAGGTCCGTTTTATTATGGTATATCATACCGCCCTCTGCATCCTTAGAGCTTGTGTTTTCTCGTTCAATTTTAAAAATATCATACGCAAGATGGTGGTGTCGTTTGAGATGTTGCTAAAACTGGAACGTAGAACTTGATTTGCTCAATTGTATCTCGGCAGTGCAAATAACACTTACCCCCGTGTTATCCTATCTATTAAAATATTTCAATATCAAACTTGGCGACATCCTTGCACAGTGAAAGCAGACCGTTAACTGAATGCGTACAAATCTGAGTTCAATTTTATATCTACTTTTACATGCATGTACAGGGTTGTTAGTGTCAGTGTGTTGGCTCCGTGTAGCTATTTAGAGAGCCGAGACATAAACCATGTAGCTTTATACAGGATCGATGACAGTACCGTAGCCGGCACCATGTAGTCATTTTTAAGGTAGGTACCGGCACAATGTAGACAAATACACACATTTTTGCAAAAACGGGTTGCCATTCACAGTCGGATACGTTAATACCTAACCTAAACAACATAACCAGGAATTATATGTCATCGTTTGAGGATTCATGCGTTTGTATGATACTTTTTAATCGATTTATGATATGTTTATATGAAATCCCTCCAAATTGCTCGATTTTACTCAACTTATTTTAATATCACACACAATGTAGACAAAAACACACTTGTATGCATATACAGGGTCGATCACGGTACAATGACGGCATATACAGGGGTCGATACCGGCACAATGTGTTCACATAAACACATTTGTATGCAAATACCGGGTCTGTTAACATCTGTATCATTTTACCTCTGATCTATGTTTTTTTTCATGAGAACAATCTCCTTGGCTTTTTTTATAAGATATTTAATGTGGATAAGCTTTACGTCATGTTAGGTTAAAAGATCTAGTCATCCTAACCTACCAACTTATACAGGAATTATGTGTCATCGTTCGAGATTTCCTGCTCACATACGATACTTTTTCATTGATTCATGATATATTCATATCGAATCCCTCCACAAGACTCTTTTTACATTGCTTTTGTAATATCACCAACAATGTAGACACATTCACACATTTGAATGCATATACAGGGGCGGTTAACATCTGAAGCATTTTTACCATTCCATTAGAACAACATTCCTTGCTTTTGTTACAAGATATTTAATGTGGATCAGCTCCACAGCATAATTGGGTATAAGATCTAATCATCCTAGCCTAACCTTACCTAATCTATTCTATCCAAGAATTATGTATTTTCGAAACATCTGTAGCATTTTACCTATGATCTGTGATTTTTCCATTAGAACAACATCCCTTGCTTTTGTTAGAACATATTTAATGTGGATCAGCTTCACGGCAAGTTAGGTTGAAAGATCTAATCAACCTAACCTAACCTTACCAATTCTATCGAATAAAAATGTATTATCAATCGACTTTTCTTGCTTACATATGATTTTTTTTCAGTGGTTTAGGGCTAATGCATAACAAATATTTCCACTTCACTTTAAATTTTTATCTATCCTCTGCAGTTCTGATACACTCTTCCAATTTTGATCTAGCAATTTCATCCATTTTTCATTGTAATGACATCGTTGTTTGAATGTTATAGATATTTCATATGATACATGATTTGTAGATTTGACGCAATTTTACATCACTCCTACATGTTATTCACACCTATCAAAAACCTAACCAAACCTACCCTTATTTATGATATTCAGTCCTTGATATATACATATGAACCCCTCCACACAGTCCTCTCCAAAACTTACACCTAATTCCTTCTACTTCGTGGTCACTCTCGACCCATATTAGCTGGCAGAGTGAGCAGATTTTCAATCTTAGATGGTTTGAATGTTACAAGTATTTCATATTTGTATCCAGTTTCACACAAACGAACACTTTGTCTCATACTAGGTCTACCACTTTTACTTCAATATCTCCTGACACTACATCCTATTACGACTTGCACGTCTGAGTTGCCTTATATTTCTTATAATTTTCCCATCCTTGACGATGACTTCGTTTCAGATGACGCCAAACATCACTCGTGGATTCATGTTCATTGATTTTTTTTTGCACAGATTGCAGACTACCGTTATCCCATTACTTTCGAACAAACGATGTCTCAAGCTACACCCCATCCTTCCATAACAGAATCACAAACTTGACTGAGCAAGATCTGATCGGACCCTGATTTATATCCTACCAATCTGTAACACATCTAGATTATTCCCTCCGCGATAGGTTTATGGGTAGCGTTTCACGTCTTGAAACATATTCTTCTACCAAGTTCGACAATTCGATGTTGCCTCCGACTGACACGATGTTTGCAATTCATTGCTTAACGTTTGAGTTTAGGATAATATAAACATTTGAATGAGAATTGACATGACCTATTACTGTTTTATTAGTAAAAATCACAGATCTTGCTGTATTTATCAATACTTTCTACCTCGTGGTTTTGATTTGTAGCAGCATGGTTCGTATTTCCAACCATTATCCAGCATCACTATGTTTCAGTTTCCTCTCCAAATATTTCATATACACTAGCATATCTGTGATACGAATACCGAAGTCTGTTCCATCCCCGTGAGTCCATAAATATAGTTCTTATTGTTTGTGAACTTCAATTATTCAAATCTTCTCCAATTCAATGTAAGTTCGATCGTTATTTGAAAGAAATTACTGCATATGGTCCACATTTTCTTTTGTTCATAGGTAAAATTCCTTTTCCACCACCTCAGCTTTATTACACATGCGGAGGTTTTCTGCTTGGAGCATATCAATTTCAAAATTTACACAGTTGATGACCAAGACGAGCGATGATAATCCTAATGTTATGCAAAAAAAACATGTAATCGCTTTATAATAGCTAACTGCATGCCGAGATTGGAATCAGTGTTACGTGGAGAAACAGCGGAGACGAACTTTTAGTTCTAGAATAAATAAAATGAATGTTCACGTCTCAAAAAATTGTTTATGAGTGTTGGATGAAAAAATATCCGTAGATGGTATGGCTTGGTTCAAAGTTATATTGATTACTGATGGAGATATCAGTTACCTACGAATGCGTAGAACAAGAACCATACGAGGGGAAACTATTATTCATATATAGATGAGGAATAAAGGAAGCAGGATTTTGGTAACTGATTTCGATACATTTCAGTCGTACGTAACAGAGTTCAAATGTAATAAGAATTTAAATCTTGAAATTGATTTGATTCAAGCAGAAAACCTACACAGTGTAATAAAGCTGAGGTGGTGGAAAATGAATTTTACCTAAGAACACGAGAAAATTTGGAATGTATTGCAGCAATTTATTTCGGATAAAGATCGAACTTTCATTGAATTGGAGAAGATTCGAATAATTAAAGTTTACAAAGAAGAAGAACTACATTCATGGACTCACGGGGAAGGAACAGCCTTCGGTATTCGTATCAAAGATATGCTGGAGTATATGAGGGATTTTGAGAGGAAACTGAAACATAGTGATGATGGATATGTTTGGTTGAACGAACCACGCTGTTACAAATCAAATCAACGAGGTAGAGAGTATTGATGAATCCATCAAAATCTGTAATTAATACTAATACAACAGTAATAACCCGTGTCAATCCTTGATCAAATGTTTATACTATCCTAAAACTCAAAAGTTTAGGCAATGAATCGCAAACGTCGTGTCAGTCGAAGGTAGCATCGAATTGTCGAACTCGGTGGCAGGATATGTTTTTAGGCGTGAAACGCTTCCCACAAACCTATCGCGGGGTGAATGATCTAGATGTGTTACAGATTGGTAGGATATAAATCAGGGTCCGATAAGATCTTGCTCAGTCATGTTTGTGATTCTGTTCTGGAAGGATGGGGTATAGCTTGAGACATCATTTGTTCGAAAGTAACGGGGTAACGGGGTCTCTAATCTGTGCAAAAAGAAATGAAATTGGATGAACATAAATCCACGAGTAATGTGTGGCGACATCTGAAACAAAGTTATAGTCATGAATATGAAAATTATAGGGAAAATAACCAACTCAGACGTGCAAGTCGTCAATGGATGTAGTGTCAGGAGATATTAAAGTAAGCGTGGTAGACCTAGTATGTGATGGAGTGTTCGTTTGAGTGAAATTGGATACAAATATGAAATACTTGTAACATTCAAACCATCTAAGATTGAAAATCTGCCCTTCCTGCTAACTAATATGGGTCATGAGTGACCACGAAGTAGAAAAAATTAGGTGTAAGTTGAAAAAAAAAACGTGTGGAGGGGTTCATATGTATACATCAATGACTGAATATCATACATAAGGTAGGGTTAGATTAGATTTTTGATTAGTGTGAATAACATTCAAAAGTGATGTATAATTGCGTCAAATCAAAAAAATCAAACTACGATGTAATTACTTATGAGAAATGGATGAAATTTGCTAGATCAAAATTGGAACTGTGTATCAAACTGCAAAGGATTGATCAAAATGTAGAGTCAAGTGGAGATATTTGTTATGTATTAATCCTAAAACACTGCAAAAAAAAATCATATGTAATCATGAAAAGTCGACCGAAATAACATAATTCCTGTATAGGACAGGTTGAGTTAGGTTAGGTTGATTAGATCTTTTAACCTAACATGCCGTGAAGCTGATCCAAATTAAATATCCTGTAACAAACGCAAGGGATGCTGTTCTAACGGAAAAATCACAGATCAGAAGTAAAATGCTACAGATGTTTCGATAATTCATAATTCTTGGATAAAATAGGTTAGGTTAGGATAGGTTAGGTTAGGATGATTAGATCTTTTAAATTAACATGCCGTGAAGCTGATCCACATTAAATATCTTGTTACAAAAACCAAAGGATGTTGTTCTGATGGAAAAATCACAGATCAGATGTAAAAATGCTACAGATGTTAACCGCCCCTGTATATGCATAAAAATGTGTGTATGTGTCTACATTGATTGTGATATTGAAAAAAGCTACGTAAAATAGAGCCATGTGGAGGGATTTTACATGAATATATCATAAATCGATGAAAAGTTTCATGCACAAGCAGAAAATCATGAACGATGACACATAATTCTTGGGTAAGTTGGATCAAATATCTTGTAACTAAAGCCAGGGACATTGTTCTAATGGAAAAAAACATATATCAGAGGTAAAATGCTACAAATGTTAACCGACCCTGTAAATGCATACAAATGTGTGTATGTGTCTACATTGTGCCGGTCTCAACCCCTATATACGACGTCATTATACCTTGATCGGCCCTGAATATGCAGATAAATGTGTGTATGTGTTCACATTGTGTGTGATATTACAAAAAGCTACGTTAAATAGAACCATGTGGAGGGATTTGATATGGATATGTCATAAATCGATGAAAAAGTATCATACGTAAGCAGGAAATCTCAAACGATGACACATAATTTTTGGTTAAGTTGGTTAGGTAGGGTATTAACGTATCCGGCGGTGAATGACAACTCTTTTTTGCATATATGTGTGTATGTTTCTACATTGTGCCGTTACCGACCTTGAAAATTATTGAATGGTGACGGAAATGGTGCTGTCATCGATCCTGTATATGACTTCATGGTGCCGGTATCGACTTTTTAAAAGGCTACATTGTGCCGACACAGTGACGCTAACGACCCTGTATATGGATGCAAAAGTATTTATAAAATTGGACTAAGATTTGTACACATTCAGTTAACGGTCTACTTTTGCTGTGTAAGGATGTCGCCAAGTTTGAAATGGAAATAGTTTAACAGAAAGGAAAACACGGGGGTATGTGTTATTTGCACTGAGGAGATAAAGATATGCAAATCAAGTCACACGTTCGAATTTTAGCATCATCTCAAATGACGCAATTATCTTGCGTGTGATATTATTAAAAATGAACGAGAATACACAAGCTCTAATGATACAGAGGGCGGGTCGATAGACCATAATAAACTTGGACCTGGCTTTCCACAATAACGAGATAACAAGTGATCAACAGGATGCGAGCGGAAAAGAAAGTGCGGTGCCACCAACACTCAAACGTAGTATGTAAAAAGATTGGGTGAAAATGGCTGAATCGATATAGGGGGGAAACACCCGAGCCTCAGACAATATGGAAAATACTGAAAACACGGGTAGTGATATAAGTTATAGAACGGTATCAAGTACAAAAAGTGTAAAATTGGACAATAAAATCGAATGTATATCCGGCTTTGTTTCCAAATTTTTGGAAATGAATCATGAAGAGAGAGAAACATGTCTCAAACGTCCTGTGTGCTAGGACAATTATGTACATTTCAGATATCTGCGGGAAAATATTGAATGGGAATGTTAGCGTCATAGAGAAAAAAACTGAAACGATTCAATGTCATAAACATGTAACTAAACCTAAAAAATTAGCATCGAGAAAAAATTCGCTGAAGTCTATTAACAAAGTTTTGGCTTCAAGGTTAGGTTGGGAAGTGTTGCACACACTACCCTCAAAGGTATCCGTCTATCTAAAATGTGTACTAAGGGCAGCAGTCTAGAACCCAATCGATGAGAGAAAAAAAAACACCCAGATGGAAAATCCTACACCAATATGATGAGCCGACACCTCCAGGTGAGAAATAATGCTTATCATCGATAAAGAAGCCACCGAATGCCTCTGATACCGCCGATCAATATAAGACCAGAGAAGGAAGTCGAAGTCATTTCTTATGTTTCGTACAGTTGCTCGCGTCGATTTTCGTAGTGAATAGTTATGTTCTCGTAATTATGATAAACCCATGTAATTCACTATTAAAAAAGTGTTATAAATTTAATATCAATAAAATATCTCATGTAAATCATCGTTTGCAAAATCCTAAATTTAACTCGAATGGACAGCATTGAAAATGCAGCTATGCAACATGACTTCCAATGATTTGCAATACAACGCCTCTTGCCTTGCATTACAAACGCGATAGATATTTTGCAATTGAAATTGCTCACGGTTACTTCAGGTATCATATATATATATCATCAGCTCCAAACATAAGCTAAAGCAAATGCCTACAGCTTCTTTTATGATACTCTGGAACTCAAATACGGTGACAACGCCTAGCTCATCAACTCGGACACAGACTCGTTGCTGATCCAGTTCAAAGGCCTGGCCGACATTGAGGCGGAAACGCGGGAAGCTCCTCTGGCTGAATACATGGACTTCTCCAACTACCCCAAATCATCCCTTGTATGATGAATCAAAGGAAGGACAGTTGGGACTACTGAAAAGCGAAACAGCCAACGACTACCCGAGTGAGATCATTTGCTTGCAACCAAAGTGTTACATTATGTTTTTTGAGTCCGACGCCACAAATCAGCTGCAAAAGGTGTCAATTACCAGACACAAGCCAAAATCCAACACGAACAATACAGAGATATCCATAACCAGA
>SDVV010038848.1:0-10689 GCA_016164225.1 Gammarus roeselii | reverse complement strand
TATATACATACATACATACATACATACATACATACATACATACATACATACATACATACATACATACATATTGAAATGTAAAATAAATGAATTGGATTGAAGACAATAGGTACTGTGATAATGAAGAAGAGGTCAAAGCAAATAAAGAAGTGTCTGTATCTGTATGAGGGTGTCGTTGTGCCAACAGTGCTGTACGGAGCTGAGACTTGGGTGAGAGCAGAGGAGAGAAAAAGGTTGAATGTTTCCGAGATTAAATGTTTGAAGAGCTTGGCTGGAGTGTCGCTGAGTGACAGGTTCACTAACGACGTGGTTTGAATCAGAACGGGTATGGTGGAGAAGTTTAAGGACAGAGTTGATTCACGTGTTGGATAAGGGGAGATTGGGGAAAAAGGTTTTAAAGTCAAAGACGAGTGGACGTAGGCCTAGAGGGAGACGGAAGTTTGGGTGAATGGATGGTGCGAAGCAGGCCTTAGGAAGGAGAGACGTGAGTCTCTCCTTCGTTGAGAGACGGGATGGTCATGGTCAAGGGGGGGCGGCCATCATGACGCGGCAAGGGTAAACCAGTCATGCTGTCGGGCAATGCTGCCGACACTGACCTTGAGCCGCACTCATGACCCGGATGGTGTGTTGTGTTGTGGGTTTCCCGGCTAGACCCTCTTGCACAAAAGAGCTAAGGTGTGCGAGTGTGAGTATATGAGTGTGTGAGGTGCGTCTTGCCGTCGGCCACCCTCCTTGCTGGGGGATTTTCGGCCTAGTGTTTGTATTTGCATTTTTATTCTATATGATCATAATTAAATACTGGCAATAAATCATCTATATTTAAACCTCCACCCGATGATGCTGGGAGACGTGAGTAAATAGCTTCTCATTGAAGGAAACCGCTTCCTTCAATAATTGACACACTTTGCCTGTGAAAAAAAAGATGAAAATGTAACACATTTGCTCCTTAGAATATTAAACATTTATTGTGAGACCATTGAAGTATTATTGAATCCCTCAATGTTTTAATCAAGTTCCATGTTATCTTGCGCTAACACTGATTCTGAACTGATCATGAATCTAGCAAGCAATATTTTTAGTGGTCCTGTTGGTCTTGTAGTTATATATGTAATTTTGAGGGTTTGAGCTTTTACAGTGTGGTGTTAGGGTACGAATGTGGTACCTTCCTGCACTATTTGAGAATTTCTTCATTGGGAAACCCTTGTCTGCTTAGTTCTTAAATGTTAAAATATAATATTAACTAACTTTTTTATTTACAGGGCAATTGCTTGGAAGATTCCACTTGTGATAAATCAAACAATGAAGATGACTACAATCCATTTGAACCTGCTTATGAAGTGAAGTGCGAATCTACGGATTATCTGATGGAACACCTGAAGGTACATATTGAGAGACTGTATTGGTTCTTAGTGTGAAATATAAGGGAACAATTAGTAAGAAAAGTTCAATGGTGAAAATTGATATCCAAAGGTTGTTTAGATGTTAGCCTTGATAGATGCAATTTGATCACAGAGAGGCCGATCTGACTCAACAGAGCCAAGGAACATCGAAACGAGATGGTGGTTAGCAAATATGGAAAAAGAGTTCGGGCAAGCAGATGCTACTTACATGGACTCCCGACCTCCTTCCTCCCCTTTTAGGCGCCAATGCACACCCTAACATAAACTCCTAAATGACGAGTTATTTAGTCTCGCAGCGCTAGTGGGAAGAAAAAAAGTCTGAATCTGTTCACAATAGTCTGGGTATTCGGGTCGATTTGTTCTCTCCTGGGATATTCTTGAGTATTCACTGGCGTCTTGTGATAAGTTTCTTGAAAAGCTTATGTGCTGCATTCAATTTTTTTTCATAGATCCACTATTGAATTTAATGCAATTTTAGTAGTCAGCAGTTCATGAACTACAATTGTTTACTGTACTAAATTTATTGACCATGGACGGAATCATTTTTGAAATTTTTGTGTCATCAATTTATGTAATGGAGCAGTCAATAATTTACATACATATGTAATATGATGTGATGGTATTCCTCCAATCTGCGTGTTTTCTTGTATCATTGTTCAGAGAAAGATTGTTAGATTCGTTCAACAGCTTGTTCAATTGCATTAATATCATCTGATTGTAAACTATATATTATTAGTGTAAAGCAAATATTCTGTTGTGTTAAAGGAACATTTTTTTTGTGCAGAATACAAGTGAATTTTCAACAAGTTCATCCAGTCTAATAAATCAAAAAGATTGGACAGAATCTGTTGATTCACACTGTGGAATCCCCAACCATATGATGGAAAACAATTCTCCCCACCTTATCGCATCTACAGGGTATGAGTACGTCTCCAGCAGCACAGGCAGTAGTTCTGATTTGTGTACCATCGCGCTGTTACAGATTAAGTACGCTTTCAGTATGAGACAGCCATCAACAGATAAACAAATTCAGTTCTACCAGGCACTGTCGCAGATTTGCGCAAAATTTATTGGTGGATCTGAAAGGTTTACCAATGATAGCAATCCGAGCAATCAAGGTTAGGGTATTAAATCCATGTTGTCTAAATTCAAATATCGTTTGAGGGTCTGAAATAATTTGGTTTGAACGTACATTAGGTGAGCATCATCAGGATTATAGTAAATCTTTTATTATATCAACCAAAGTCTAATCCATTACTTCACATTTCAATGCAATAATGTTGAGTGTATGATCTTTAGCAACTTCTAAGGAATGTTGTTTGTTCTGATGTTCTTCAATTGTTTGATAATATAACTTTTGTTATCTCGACACTCTCGATAAAAAGTATTTCTCTGTAATGAGTGAGAGCCATCTGGTTTTGCGTTGTGTTTCTGTTTTTTATTCAAATGAATCCTGAAGAGAAAACACTACAGCGACGTTTTTACAAGAGAATCTTGAGAACATCCCTTGAACGTAGTTTATGACCGATTTAGACCTTTGTGTCTTTTAACCTTACTCGGGAATCTCGAAACATTCACGTTCCTCGACTGTCCTCGAGTTTTTAGCGGCCGTGGCGTCTTGCGCCTGTCGGTCTAAATGTCTTCCAGGTAGCGAGTGGCGCGCTCAGCCGTCTGCCGGCTGAATCCCAACCCTCCCTTATATAGGAAAGGAGGGGGTCCTTTCCTATATAAGCGAGGGTTAGGCTACCCCATCGTTCATGAGGGCTAGCGAAGTTGCTTTCCGTGAGGAGACGTTGGTGCGTAGTTAAGACAGCAAGGGGAGGAGGAGGCCCCATATGGCTCTCGCTCATTACAGAGAAATAGCTATTCATCGAGAGTATCGAGATAACAAAAGTTATATTCTCTTCCACTCGTAAGAGCTATATGGTTTTGCATGAAAAATACCATCATGTAGCGCAAGCTGGCCGATTCCAGAAGAGCATAGAAGTTGGATGGATCGGCTGCATCTTGAACTGGGCGTTCCCAAACAAGTGCTTGTCGTGTAAGGAAATGATTATGCAATTGTATAAATGGTGGTAATGACTACCGATTGATGAATACAAGAATTGTCGATTGCAGCAAAAAGCTGGGTCCTATCGGCAAACTAATACGCGGGCCCTGAACTTGAGGCCCAAATTATATGTAAGTATGGATAAACACAGATATGGCGTTGTGGCAACGGCAGTGCACATACTTGCTCGACGCGGCTAAAAACAACATGCGGGCCGTGAGCATGAGCAACCAACGAGTAGTTACGTAATCAATACATATTGCCCTCGAGAGAGGGTGGGTGAACCGTCCGGTAGGCAATAAATTCTAAATATACCAGTACCAACAATGTGTACAATAGCTAGCTCATATGGTAACAGAGTTGTACTGCAAGTAGGGTAAGAAAATGCGTATTTCGTAATCCGTAACCTGAAGGCTCTACCTGGAGTGTCGCTGCATGCGATGGTAAGATCATGAAGTACGTACTCTATGCTACAAAGAGGAAGTGCTAGCCTCAGCGGATGCGTTGTCCGAAATGTATGAGGCGAGAAGGACTATCTACCTTGTTCTCAATGAGACGCAAGGTTGGTTAGGCTTCTCTACTGTGAAGAGGTATTTGTGCACGAATACGTGGGGCGACCACTAAAACGCCTTGGATATGATGTCTTGAAGCGGGACTCCACGCGTCCAAGCGAGAGACGAGGCATACTTGCGGACATCGTGAGCTTGAGTGAAGGCATGCGGTGTGGCCTCATAGATAAGCGAGTAGATGTGGTGCCCCACCGATGACGCCCTGAGAGGCTTGCCGGAAGTAGGATGGAAGAACAAAAACTCATTGTGCGATGGACCTCGGGCTTTGTAGGCTTTGAGTGTGGTCATAAAGCACAAGCCGTGTGCTCTGCCATCCGGCAGCAGTGAGGCGATAGATATGAGCGGTGGCGTGTGGGCGAGGGTCTGTTTTTTGTACAGGAACTTGTCAGCGGTCAGGATCAGCGCGCATGGAGGGTTCGTGGAGAAATGGAGTCCCGTGCGTGACATGGCTGCATTTTCGGAGACCCTGTTGCCTGCTGCGAGCGCAAGGAGAAAGAGAGTCTACTGAAAGAGCGCCAATACTGACGTCGTCTGAGTATTGAAGCAAGGAGAGGCAAGCATGTCGAGCACCGGCTTGAGCTTCCACTGCGGCACGAGACGTCGTTGTGGTGTTTCGTAAAACTGGGCCCTAGCTAATTCCGTAAAGATCGCCGCGTGGGTCGTGACGCCAAAGCCATGTAAGAGGGGCAAGTGTAGCGTATTCCTGTAAACCAGAACCGTACTAGGGTTGAGCCGCTTCTGCTTGCCGGCGTAGTGCAGGAACGTCAAGAGAGTGAACTGGTTGATGGACTGCGCCTGCGGGGCGCGTAGTCACGTTGGGAAACAAGGCCAGACGCTTTGGTATTGGCGTTGTGTGGACTGCTTGTGCGTGTTAACCAGGGTGTCCGCCAGCGAGCTATTGAATTCGATCGTGAGCACATTTTTAAAAGAAGGAATGCGAGATAACGCGAGAAGGGTCGTGATGTTAGAGGGACCTACCTGCCTTCGATGCGCTAGGACACACCGAGGGCGAGCGAAAGTTCATTGAAAGACGCGACGACCGTGGGCCACCACAGTGCGCTGAGGTGGTCTGGGACCATGCCGCTGGAGCGGTACGTCTCGAGTTTGCGGAGCACTTGGGGGATCAGGTTGTATGGACAGAAGAAGTATATTTTCTTCCACGGATTCCAGTCGCAATGGTGAGAATCCACTAAAGCCGCTCGCGGGTGAGGAAACTGAGCTGCAAATTGTGGGAGCTTGTGGTTTCCCGGATGCGCGTAGAGGCCGATGTGCATGGTCCCGCGCAAGGTAGAGAGGCGGAAGAAGCACCGAGGTGTCAGCGCCTATTCTGTTTCTACCGGTAGGAAACGTGAGAGCTGATCAGCACAAATGTTCTGCGTATCGGGAAGGTAGGTTGCAAGGAGAGAGAGGTGGTGGCGCTGGAAGATCTGTAGGAGCTGTGCTCCAAACTTCTGCAGCCCCGGGGCCTTGCTGGAGCCCAAATGGTTCACCATGGCCACTGCCGCGCGGTTGTCGGACATCACGCGGACTGTGGTGTGGTGCCAATGAGCTCATGCGCCCAGCGCGTGTATGATGGCCAGCGATTTCTTCGCCGTTATATGGAGATTGCGTTCCCAGGTAGACCAGCGGAGGTATAACTGCTGGTCGCTGCAGCATACGGCACCCCACGTTTTGTCCGATGCATCCGTCCACAGGAGGTGCTCCGGGGGTAGGCATTACGAACGGAACGGGGGTATGAAGAAAAGTCCCGTCGCGCCAGTGTTGAGCTGCCTGGCAGTAGGGATTGTTAAGACGGCAGGGCTTGCGGGAGAGGTGGAGGAAGCGTGCTGCGATCACCACCTCGTCGAAGAAGTGTCGAGCATGCCGTAAGTAAGTGTGACGAAATTTATTATGCCGAGGAAACTCTGATGCTTTCGGAGCAAGAGGGTTCCGCGGGAAAGTATCTCCATGGCTATGTCCCTGCAGCGGTCGATGAGGCGATGAACCTGGCTGCGCCGTTGAATGTTACCCCCAAGAAGTTGATCTGCTGGGTGGGTTCTAGAATAGATTTCTCCACGTGGACGCGGAAGACTAGTTTGAGGAGGAGGTCGCAGGCTGTCTGGGTGTTGCGCCGGCAGTGAAGTGCTGGCTGTTCCCAGAGTAGCCAGTCGTCGATGTAGAAGGCCGTATCTTTCCCTTGCTGGTGGAGTAAACGAAGGGCAGCTTCGCGACCGTTGTAAAGATTTTTAGTCCCAGGTTGAGACCGAATGGGAGGGCCAAAAATAAAAACAGTTGTCCTCGCAGTTTGAAGGCCAGGAACCTTTAGAACCCGGCATGAATTAGGGTGTGCGGGAAGGGGTCTTTGATATCCAACTTGGTGAACCAGAGAAGGGGGTTCATCACTGCCCGTATGCGCTGCAGGTGGGACATGCGGAACGTGGATACCGGGATGCATCTGTTGAAGTCGGAGAGGTCGATCGCCAGGCGATCTCCTCCCGAGGCCTTGGGGACCGCACATCTTGACTATGCCTTTGCGCTGCAATTCTGATACGAGGGGTTCTAGAACGTCCTCGCGTTGTCGGTGAGAGACTGTGTGATCGAGCGGAGGGGGGGGGGGCGTTGCGTTCATTTCTAGGAGAAGCCTGAGGCGATAATGCATTTGACCAAGGACGTTGCCTTGGTCCAGTGCGCGAGGCGGTTCCTGAGGGTTGCCGGCAGAACGTCAGAGTTTGCGGAAGGGGGGGGGGGCGGTTCCGCTGTCTGGTAGCTGTAGGCTGCAAGCGGGAGGGTAGGGTCATTTGTGTGCCAAGGTTCCCCTACCCCCTCCGCGACTACCCCTCTTTGGAACGTAATGGGTGGGTCCCCGGGCCCCCATTGTAGTCGGGGGGAGGCCTGGAGCTTGTCTGAGGGGCACCAGAGACCACCCGCCTCCCTTGGGGTTGCCTAGCTTCCTGCTGGAACGTAGGGCGCGCCCTGGGCGGTGCGGGTCGGCCACGAAAGGAGCTTCTTACCATTCCGCCTCGGCTTTAGAGGGGATGCTGTGCGACAGCTTCTCGGTGTTGCGGGAGTCTCCGTGAAGCAGGGGCAACGAAACCTGATGTGGAAGGGCCCAGAAAGGAGAGGACCTCTATCTTGCTACAGCCTGTAAGATCGCCCCGTCGGTGAATAGTTAAGGTTCAAATACCGACCCTGCTAGAAGGGCGGATTCCGGAGCGAGCCTGTCCGGCGTCTAAAGCCGAATCTGGTATCTCAACTGTGCTGCGTCGAAGAGGGATCCCGACAACAGTTTTTGAATGGAGCCTGTGGTGAGCTCTGACAGGTAACGCAGTGACTGAGGGCTAATCGGCGTGCCATCGGTGAGAACGGGAGTCCGGATGCGCTCAAGGATCCCCTCAGTGATGCGCCATAGCCGCGCAGGTTTTGAGCCACCTGCGTGCGCAATTGGAAGTCCTTAGTACGTGCTTCTATGGCAATGTGATGGACCGGGAAAGCGATCTTATCCTTTGTGGCGTCGAAGTGAGCCTTTGAGGAGAGGATTGGAGCATTCGCGAACTCCATCAGGGACTTGACTATGGGGCAGTGTGCTGTGAGAGCAAAGTGCGTGTTTGACCAAACGTCGAGGTCCTTCGATGTCGACCCGTTGTGCAGGGTGGTATTGATTTGCTCGAGGAGTTAGGGTAGTGCATTTGGGATACGTTCCAGAACAAACATACCATCCTCTCTGATGGTCACTCTATGATAAGAGGATTGCTCGACCGCAAAGACACTCTTGAGAAGCTGGAGAGGGAGCTTCTTCGAACCTGCTGGCGGCAGAAAAGGGGTGGACCTGCGGACGAATACCTGAACCTCGGTGCTGGTTAAGTCCACCGGGGAGAAAATGAAGTTAGGGCCTCTCTTATGAACCTTGATCAGATTTTTAGGGGGCTCTGTGGTGTAGACACCATAATCGCAGCTCACCAATCCCTCTGTGTACGTCGCGCTGAAGGGAGGTACATACCACCTCTCCTCCGGGGAAGGGGGAGAGGCGAGGGGCGGTGTCTCGTCTGCTGCCGTGCTGTCCTCCTTTGCCTTTTGTTTGTTCCTAGTCTCCGAGTAGCGAGGTGGATCGCGTTGCGTGCTCGGAAGTGTAAGGTGGCGGGAATCGGGGTGCAAAGAGGACCTTGTGTCCGATGTGACGTTGCCAGTGTATCTCCGTCTCATGGACCGATATCTGTTCAGGAAAGCCTCGTAGGATACTGCCTGGGGCCGCTTTCATGGCCGATAGGCATATGGCGCACCCTGCTGGCCTATAAACGTGTCCCACGCAGCAGCAGCTGGAGTGTCTCAGGCAGGTGGTATGGAGGTCGTTTTTGGGCAGAAGAGATGCACATTGGGAGCAGGTGGACCTGGAAGCCAATAGGTCTTCCTGTCGGGTGGCTCAGTGGCCCGATGCGGGGAGCGTTTGCGGCATGTTCTGAAACCAGGGAGAGCGAAGTATAAGTCGGAGGTAAAGACTTATACGAGAGTATGGGTATAACACAATATTTTGCAGTCAGTGTTTGATCCGACCAAAATTTGTGTGATTTTGTTGACAAAATTTACGTGTGGACAAATTTATTTGTCAACAAATTCGGTGTGTTGACCAATTTGGTGTGCCGACAATTATGTGTTGACAAATTTCTGTCTCAACAAATTTCTGTTTTGACAAATTTCTGATTCAACAAATTTCTGATCCAACAAATTTCTGTCTCTACAAATTTATGTTGACCAATTTCTGTCTCTACAAATTTGTTCTGACAAATTTTTGTCTCGACACATTTTTTGTTGATAAATTTGGTGTGTCGACAAATTATGTGTCGTCAGATTTTAGTCTCGACAACTTTCTGTCTTGACAAATTTATGTCTACAAATTTGGTGTTTCGAAAAATTTGGTGTGTCGACAACTTTCTGTTTTGACAACTTACTGTCTCCACAACTTTCTGTCTTGACAAATTTCAGTCTCAACAAATTTTGGTCCCAACAAATTTCAGTCACGACAAATTTGGCATATGTGTGTCATGACAAATTTGCTCTCTACAAATTTGGTGTCGACAAATTTCTGTCTCTGCAAATTTATGCCTTGACAAATGTCTGTTATGACAAATTGTTGGGGCGTGGGACGCAGCTCACTACGAGCAAATTCAGTACGGCTGGGCAGTAATTGCCGACCCATCTGTGGCTCCAGGAGTAGTGGGTCACTAATCCACTGCCCAGATGAGCCGCCCCGTACTGAATCTTCCCTGTTGAAAAGGTGCGACGATCTGTCAGGGTCGAGTGAGGCGGGAATGCTCTGCGTCCGAAGCAAGAGCGATGAATGAATGATGGGGTAGCCCAACCCTCGCTTATATAGGAAAGGAGGAGGTTTCGCCACTCGCTACCTGGAAGACATTTAAACCGACAGGCACTAGACGCCACGCGACGTCAAGCGGCCTAAAGTTTTTTGTTCGAAAAACTCGAGGACAGTCGAGGAACTTAAGAGTTTCAAGATTCCAGAGTAAGGTTAAAAGACACATAGGTCTAAGTCGGTTTAAAACTACGTTCAACGGATGTTATTAAGATTCTCTCGTAAAAACGTCTCGGTAATGTTTTCTCTTCAGAATTCATTTGAATAAAAAGCGGAATCGCACTGCAAAACCGTATGGCTCTTTCGAGTGGAAGAGAATCACATCTATTCTTTTACGTTTGAGCTCATGTGAGGGGTCGATTAATTTCCTTACTAGCGGATCAGGTCATTGTCATGGTTGATACTTTCAATCTGTCGAATAAATAGTTAATGATACTGTTTTTTTTGTTATTAATGTAATCTGAGTCAGTTGAAGTGAGACATCGTGATCAGTCCAGAAATCTAATGGACAAGAGAGGCTTCTAACATATACTTATAATGGGATTGTTGCCATAATTTCAACAATTCAACTTCGTGTTATGCACATCTTTTACCGATGCAAATCTACTTGTTTCCTTTCATTTCAGTTCTGATTATTAAATGCGTATTTTCCTACAAACCTCCATTCGAATTATTACGCTATTGGTTCATTAAGGGATGGATACCAAAATACAGATGTGACCATTAAAGATGAACGATACGATATTGCTTGCATGTTCATAAAAATGAAATCGTTGTACTGTATCAACTCTGTGGCCGAGCGGGTACCGTGTTATCGTCTAATCGTGTGGCTTCCTTTGGAAACTGAAGGGTATAGATTTAGGCTACTGCAGGCAGAGTGATGCTCTCAGGCGCGTCACATAAGGGAAGCTTTGCGCAGAGGCAGTATCGTAACCAATGACTGACAACTAATTGAGTTTGAAATTAACATCGCATACTGTTCTTCGCGTCTAAGCTCCAAAGTTTACAAGTTTCCAGGGTATAGAAACTTTTTTGCTGTATCAAAATAAGAGCCGGTCACCGCTCTAGGCCGAATATCGCTCCGAGACCGAATATAGTCTCGTAAAGGTTGAAGTTTTCAACGAAATTGGAGAGATGGACTATCATCTGTTTAGAGCGAGAGCAATAAGGCACCTCAGAGGGATACCCCCTGGGGGTATCCCAGACTCACCCGCCTTCCCGTGGTGTCCTCGTTATCCACCAACATTTATTTGTCCCTTGGTGTAAATACGTTTTTAGTTAGAAGATCCCTCCACCGTCCCTACATTCAGTTCGTAGTTACATCCCCCC
>SDVV010038847.1:0-10689 GCA_016164225.1 Gammarus roeselii | reverse complement strand
GAAAACCAATACTCTTCTTATATATTTTTAGTTGTTTTCCTTTTATACTTGCTTACAGTAAGTGTATGGTAATTTGGTTCCACTGATTATCTTTGCTTTTGTAGTATTTCCAATAGTACCCGTTTGAATGTTTGTCCGAGATGTGTTATGATTGTAGTATGCGTTTATGTTCGAGTAGGAAAACACGCTTTATTTTAGTTAGTAGCTTCCTTCTCCTTCGAAACTTGGGTAAGAATAGGCCGTTTACTTTCACTCACGCCCGGTTTGGTCAAACAAACTGTCCTCAACCTTGGCAAGTTTGAGATAATTCTTAAGGGATACGGACCTACAAGTTGGGTTCGAACCTTACTGTCTCGTTGAATGAACAATAATTATCATTCCTTGTTAAATGATTAATTCAGAGGTAGATTAGGTAAGACCCCATCAACCAGGCGAATCTAGTTATCATCAATAGCATACATAGCGCTAGGAAATAAGGATTGCAATTTGCGGGCCCGCTGTCAAACAAGTGCTCGTTGGCGGGGGATCAAAGCTGAAGCTTTTCGATCAAGGCCGAGGCGCTGATGACAGTGTCAGACTGTCTCCGTCAGGCTAGCTGTGTGACCTCAGCGCAGCGGGTATGCAAGGAATTTCAGAAGGTTGATGAGCAGCACCATTGCTAGTCGCAATGTAAACGATGGTTCAATGTCTAGAGCAGTCAAAACTCATATATGAGCCCCTATCGTCATACAAGTTCAGAGGGGGTAAAATTCCCCTATTTAAAATCGCTTATAAGCTTCCTTATGAGGTGATGACGTAATACAATTTCGTGTCAAGTAAAATTACTCGTGAGAAAACTATTGTTTGATTCTCTGTTGTCGTTCAAATATTCGCAAATTTTAGTTCGCTACGCACTCCAACGTAAAACATATCAGACTCATAATTTTCCGCTCAAACACTCCCTGGTTCTGTGATCTTGTTCCCACATACACACAAAATACAGAACATGGCGTCACGCCTCACAACGGGCTGTACACATACCTATATCTATTCCATATTTGCATGAGGAAACCAAGTCCTTCGTCGCAAACATCATTTCGATATGTGGGTGAAAAAATATGTGACAAGATTTTGGACCCGGCACATTCCTGCCGCCACCTATTGAACCCTCGTCGAATCCATCATAACATACATAACACACTGGCAACACACTTCATCTCACTTTACACCACCATTTTCCTCCTTACAGACAATAATCTATGCACACTCTACTCACACACTTCACAGATCTTGTACTGGCTGACCACTGAATCAACACGGCCCTACACTCGCCCGCCGTGGGTGTGCGTGGAGGAGTTGGGCTGATTAGGAGTGACGTGGCTCATTTGTCACGATTGAGGTGCGGCCACCAAACGGCCGTTCCGTCATACCAACCAAGAGTTTGTAACGCCTCTTCCGATCCGTGTTCGCGTTGCCGGGTTCACCCGAGCAAGTCATGACGTCGTGCCCAGCCTTCGCCTCCGGTAGGCATGTCATGACGTCATGCCCAGCCTTCGCCGCCTTCGGTATGCATGTCATGCCGTCGTGCCCAGCTTTCGCCTCCGGTAGGCATGTCATGACGTTGTGTCCAGCCTTCGCATCCGGTAGGCAAGTCATGACGTCGTGTAAAGCCTTCGCATCCGGTAGGCAAGTCATGACGTTATGTCCAGCCTTCACATCCGAGACTGCATCGTCCTCCTCAAGGGCGTAGGTCTATTATAGGAGCCTGCACCTGTTGTGACATTCCAAAGAAGCCGGTCAGTGGGACCCGGTAATTTGGTCCGTGCGTCGACCGAGGCTTCTCCACCGCAGAGGGAGCTGAGACAAAGCAACAACAACAACAACAATCCTCCTCTTTTGACGTTGTCTTCTTGACTTATGAAGGTCGCGCCTGTCTTGGCCTCTTTTCTCCTCTCGCACCGACCCGTCTTGACACCAGACTATCGTGTCGTGTTGATCTTTTCTCTCCTCTTTTGACGTTGTCTTCTTGACTTAAGAAGGTCGCGCCTGTCTTGGCCTCTTTTCTCCTCTCGCACCGACCCGTCTTGACACCAGACTATCGTGTCGTGTTGATCTTTTCTCTCCTCTCTTGACGTCTCCGACCTGACCCCCATAAGGAGATCCTGTATCCTGATTGATATTTCATCTAATGCTATCATTACAAATAATTTGCTTGCTTAATCTAAAAAAAATACGAATGGGACTTCAATGAAGATGCGAACGAGCTTGCGGTATTAACGACATAGAGCATAAATAACATAAATTGTATTCGTGTTACTTCCACTGTTGGCGTGAAACAAACTCGGCGATCGAGTTGAGCAACGATATTTCTGTCACCAAGCCAGGAAGGGTAGTTTTAATGTAATGGAAAACGGCTGTTATTCAACTATTACTCTACGGTGCAGGGCTTTGGACAGAGGCCCAAAACGCGGCGGTGTTGAGTCGGGCCGAATATAGCACGGAGGGTGAGCGTATTTATGGCTGACTCCTGTTGTTTGCTGACCCTTTATTGCCAATAAAATGACCGCTGTACATGGCCCTATCCCAGGTTGAGTGTGGCCAAACAATAGTTTTCGACTAAAACAGATTAAACCACGAATGCTGGAAAGGCTGGACAGAGAGGTTCATGCGCCTATGTACAATCACGCATGAATCGAGCAACATCAAAAAACATTGTGGACGGTCTAACTTTGGATAATGTCTAGTAAGCTGACAAAATTAGTTGATAGCCTACTGTATGGCAATGTTTGGATAATGTCTATTAAGCTGACGAAATTAATTGATAGCCTACTGTATGACAATGTTTGGATAATGTCTAGTAAGCTGACGAAATTAGTTGATAGCCTACTGTTTGACAATGTTTGGATAATGTCTAGTAAGCTGACGAAATTAGTTGATAGCCTACTGTATGACAATGTTTGGATAATGTCTAGTAAGCACACGAAATTAGTTGATAGCCTACTGTACGACAATGTTTGGATGATGTCTAGTAAGCACACGAAATTAGTTGATAGCCTACTGTATGACAATGTTTGGATGATGTCTAGTAAGCACACGAAATTAGTTGATAGCCTACTGTATGACAATGTTTGGATAATGTCTAGTAAGCACACGAAATTAGTGGATAGCCTACTGTATGACAATGTTTGGATAATGTCTAGTAAGCTGACGAAATTAATTGATAGCCTACTGTATGACAATGTTTGGATAATGTCTAGTAAGCTGACGAAATTAGTTGATAGCCTACTGTATGACAATGTTTGGATAATGTCTAGTAAGCACACGAAATTAGTTGATAGCCTACTGTATGACAATGTTTGGATAATGTCTAGTAAGCACACGAAATTAGTTGAAAGCCTACTGTATGACAATGTTTGGCGATCGATAGAATCAAGCTATGGCGATTTAATAATTCAGATTTCTGCAATAAAACAATTCAGGTAGAGCCCTAAACCTATACCGTTTAAAGCCCTAAATCAATACAGGTTAATAGTCCCATTCTGTAGCGGTTGAAGTCTCAAGCCGACACAGTTTGCCGCATAAAAATAATATTGTTAATGTCTGAAACCGGTACAGTTAAGAGCATTAAACCATTTTGTTTAAAGAGGTAAACTAATACAGAGGAATTAATTAAAACAATATACGTCAATGTCTTACCCAATAACATTTTGAGTCTCAATCCAATACCGGTTAATGCCCTTAAACCAATTCAGGTAACCAACTTAACCAATAGCTGATGGGACCCAAAACCGGTGCAGGCTAGAGGTCTAAGCCAATGATGGTTATGGTTTTAATAAATTACAGCTTATCGCTTAGCCAAAATCGTCTTTTTATGCAATAAACCAATACATGTTAATGACATATCAATACAGGATAATACCCTCAAGCAATATAGGTTAATGACCTAAAACAATAGATGTTAAAGTCTTAAAAACTATTAGGGTTTATAATTATCCAATACTTATTATTATGACTCTGACTCACATTGAGGCTCCGGTGGAAATGAGGCTCAAATCAAATCAAAATAATACATATTAATGCATTACATTAACACAGGTTGAACCTTAAGCCAAGACCACTTGAAGTTCTTAACCAGAGCAGGCTGAAGCTTCAACCCGAAACAGGTTGAAGGTTCGAATCATACGTTGCCTGGGGCCAGTGCTCAAAATGGTTCATTAAGGTCACCTGATCGCACACCTGTTGACGTCACTGTACTCATTATGCTGCTTGAGCCTGTTAAATCAGAAATGTAGCGCTTTTTACGTACCTATCATTGGAAATTTTTGCCGCGAAGTTCGCCTGCTTGGTCGGTATATTGCTATTTGACGTTTTCATCCATCACTCAAATAAGGTCTCTATGCTTTAACTCCGCTGTAACTTGGCATTGCTGTGAGCAGCTCTATGCTGCAGGTAGAAACTTTCGTATTTGAGTGGTTTTAAATACGTTTAATACTTTTGTACTGTTATCGCAGCTGAACTTCACGTCGGGAAATTTCCTTGATAAGTACGTATGAAGTTTTGCCATTATCATTAGACAGGCAAAGGTAGCCTAATGATACCAGTTACATCAGCTCCTCAATAACGTGGCCTCAACAGACATTTTCTGAGAATCGGGCCGCGGATCATGCCGATTATTCAGGGTGTATGATCTAACTAGAGGTTGCCCCCCACGCGGGTTGGCTGCTTCATTGGCCAAAACAAAATATACCAAGATCGATATTTTAAGGCTTCCGGAAATCCTCTTGTTTAAAGCTTATGGTCCGTCTATTTGGATACTTCACCAGGTCACTTTACTTTTTTTTCTTTTTTTATATCCTATTGACTCTGCAATTATCCAAATTCATGAAACGAAATATTCATTCCTTATGAACACCCCATAAAAAAGTCGATTGAACAACTCCAATCTATGAATTTGAAGGTCATGCTGTTACTCATTGTTTTAACAGCACCTGTTACAGATGTATGGAGAAGTCAAACCATTCGTGAATAACTAATGGGAATGTTGGATTTGCTTTTATTAACTGTACGTGATGAAGTTCGATACAAATATTTAAGAAATTATAATTGATTGATTATTTCATGACATTCATGACAATTCGGCGTAAGGCAGTGCGAAACTGGCCGACAAGCTCTACTGGAGGTAATATTAAGCTGACAATCTTAGAGAGAGTGAAGACGCGAGGCTGCTGGTGATACACGTATTGAGAGCTTATAATAAAGATTTGTAGAATGGGGGATTAAAGAATTATTTAATTGGTATGATATCTAACATAACGTTGGACCAGCTGGGTATTGCATAAATGAAGACTAGGTGCATGATACATCGTTTGAGTGAAGGCACATCGTAAATTCCACGGTGGGAAGCTACGCTATTCGACAGGAATTTGAAGGGAAAACCACGAAAAAAATGTGTTAAGAGGACCAATATAAGCAGAAGGAAACATCGTAACTTGGTTTTAATTCTTCTCAATTCGGAAAACGATGCCTTTTCATACACAAAATCAGTATGTGTGTATATGGTAAAAATCACGTAATCACAATGTCTGTATGAGTCGAACTGTGGAAGTAAATGCTGCTACCAAGGTTATAGACACGCATTAATCGAAGATACCGCAGATAAGATACCCTGTAGCAGTCCATTGGGGTAGACCAGACATCTCCTAATTTCCTAAGCACGACACTGCAGGAAACTGTGCGTTGTGTCTACTAATCGTGGGGAAGTGGATTAAATTGTCATCGTGGGGGCGGTGTGAGTGATGCGAGTGAACGTCGGTGTCCTTTTAGGGGCGAGCCTGGTAATGCTGTCTGAGCTGGCCTTCGTGACGGAGGCGCAGGTGATGAGCGGGAGTGGTGAAGCGACTTGAGATGGCCTCCAAGAAGGCGGTGAAAATGATGGTGGATTCCCTCTCGCGAAATTCCGCTTCTCGTGCGGAAATATAATGACCTTGCTGGTTGAAAGGCTTCATGATGATGTGTGCTGAGCCCCCGATGTTCCGAATTGAAATGTGCTGCATAGGTTGATGCCAGTCTCTGCAGCCTGACGTGCACTCTGGATGTTAAACAGAGATCTCCGATGCAACTATAAAGGGGAGACGATGTGCTGGCTGTTGTTGGTGAGATTGCGACTAACTGACTGATTCTAGCTGCCTAGGGCGTCAGCAGGCGTTTTGCCTGGCGTGTGACACGCTTCCGGTATACTGTTGGCGATAGGCAGCCTACATGACGGCGGGAGAAGAATCTATCGAGACATAGAACAATACAGATACAGATACAAATACAGACACTAGGCCAAATTCCCCAGAAAAGGTGGGTTGCCGACGGCAAGGCGCATCTCACACTCCTCTCATACACTCACACTCACACAACTTAGCCCTTTTTCGCTAAAGGGTGCGGCTGGCAGACCCCGCAACACACCTTTCGGGTCATGAGTGCGATTCGAGGTCAGTGTCGGCAGCAGGGCCCGACAGTATGACTGGTTTACCCCTGCCGCGGTATGACGACTGCCCCCCCCCCCCGTCCACGACCATATCGTCTTTCAACGAGATACCAAGGGCCGGGAGGCTCATCAGGGCGTCCACTCACTCCTATTCATCGCACACTCTCTCGCTCCCTCAACACCGAAGTCTCTCCTTCCTAACGCTTGCTTCATACGATCCATCCACTTAAGCTTCTACCTCCCTCTAAACCTACGTCCACTCGCCTCTGCCTTCAACATTCTTTTCACCGATCTCCCTTCAACCATCCTCACAGTTCATTTAAATTAAACAGTTCATCTAAAGTAAAATTTATATGTACATCAAAATTTATATGAACTATACAGTACATCTAAATAAAAATTTATATGAAGAAAACTTTCACAATTCTTGCATACACATATGAGTTTGCTAACGTCGTACACAACTAACAAATATCAATATATGATTGGGTCGAAATTCAAATCTACTTCAATAGTGCTCTGCTTACGTACACACTAACGCGTCAGGTTGGGCAAACAGTAGACTGACATTATCGTTTCTGCCATAGGGGATATCAGGTACGTGAGTTCGGAACGTCAATAACATAAACGGATGACATGAACCCAAGACAGTAAGCAATGGTATTTAGAGGATAGTTTTCGGTTAGACTTTGATAACAATGACGCCTGCGCGACATGGAAGGAACATGTGATTGGGCCATGCGACTGTGACTGATAAGAACGATGGAAAGATGCTGGATGGTGTCATGATAATAATTGTATACAGATTGCAAGCTGTTGAACTTTGCCACTGAAATCAATCTCGATCGAATTTTGGAACAAACAACATTGTCAGTGGTTGGTTGCATACTTATAGATTGCATGAGTGAAAGGTACTAGTTGTATAAAAGAATGATGGCTGACGTGACTGCACAGGCTTGAGACGTCCAGCTTTCGGCCAGGCGAGACTGGTGGGAGCGACATGATGTGACGTCATTGGTCTAGCCATTCTGAGCGGAAACTAATGAACCTGCTGTTTTTGATGTTGGTACGATATCATATGAGATAGCATGATACAGAATGAATAATTGAGATATGAAGTAAGTTTGTGCTTTAAATAGAAGAGGTAGCATGACATGGATGAAAAGGATTTTTTTAGAGAGAATTGTTAGAATGACAATAGCTGCTACGGATCTACCATACG
This sequence comes from Gammarus roeselii, assembly GCA_016164225.1. Classification (NCBI taxonomy): domain Eukaryota; kingdom Metazoa; phylum Arthropoda; class Malacostraca; order Amphipoda; family Gammaridae; genus Gammarus; species Gammarus roeselii. The sequence goes on along the minus strand of SDVV010038847.1, from coordinate 3,013 downwards.
ACAACCCGAGCTTATGTGGAGTTAACAAAGATGAACATTGCACACCCCAAGCCATGGCACTAACCCGTCTCACTGGACTGCAGATGTCCATCCAAGGCTCATTAGGGTAACCAATCTACCGCAGATTCTTTTGTGTTCTCTAGCAGCTACAATGCAAAACATGCTCATGAAATATCGTTGCCAGATTCGCTTTCTGTAGAGCCTTTGAGCTGTCTCTCGTTGACCCTCCACCTAAGAAGTGATGGCACGAAGGGGGTTTCAAGCAACTTGTGGGACCAAAGTTGTGGCATAGATCTCATGAACTTGACCACGTAATATTGACTTGGCCACCTTGACCTTGGGACACTGACGTTGTTGAATTGATCATGTGACACTCACCATGTGACCCTGATCATGTCCGCTGACCTTTTGGCATTAATCTGGTGAGACTGACATTTTGAAACATTTCCTTTGACATTGAATTTTTGACAATAGCCATGTGTCATTGACCTTGTCCTCTTGACCTTGCGAAATTGTCCTTGCTTGCTGATATAGCTCCAGTGATTGATTTTAGCCGTGCCATTTTTCTGTTCACAATAACGCCGCAGCTTTTGTTTCTATCGTTTTGCAACGTCTGCTTTTGGTTTCAGAACCGGTTGAATCAAATGGTAGTCCGGAGGACCACCAAGAAATCATTATGTTGATCAAATACCGCTTTTTTTTTGCTTTTTCTGAACTGACTAACAACATTGTTGGTCCTGCTAGTTCTAGGAAAAAGCAAGGAACTTGGTCTTTTTTGTTGTTGTAGGAACGATTACTTTGATGGTCTTGATGTTGATTAATATGCCATGAGCCGCTCATTCTTGACCATGTTGATGGTCTCTGCAAATCAGAACGCGGTCTGTAATCTCAGATTTGTAAACAAGCTGACTGCATGTACCGCATACGAATGAATTTGAAAATTTTCCGTGGAATGTTTTTGTGTGGTATTGTACTTCACGGAGTACAATCGAGCAGAATTAATGATTGGAAAAATAAGAAAATGACTACGATTTTTTGAATAATATGCGGTTAAACAGAGAACGACCTAGCAAAATTATATCTGACAGTAAAGTTATCGTAAATGGTGGCTTAATGCGGCACCCGTCACTCATTCGGCACAGGACAATGTAACGTGAAGCTTACGTGAGGTTAGCGTATACGCTCGTTTGTCATTGAGCATATACTGTTTGATGTGAGACAGGCTCTTCCTTCGATCATGTTATTTGAAAAATTTGCGCGCAGTCGCCGGAGTGACAAGTGCACAGACCTTGCATTTTACAACTTGAACAACCGACTGATCTTTTTTGTTTATTTGGATTCCCTACACGTGACCTTTTTTTGTTCCCTGAGCAAATATTTATTTTAAAAATTGTATTTACCTGAAAGGTATTTATAGTTTTCAGACTATAGAAAGAACAAGAGCACTGTCCCTCAGATGATTATTTTGTGAAGTTTTTGTGTGCCGTAACTAATTCGATTTATGTGGTTCTTAGTGTCACCATGCATTTCAATAATTCCTCAAACATTTACCGAGAAGTGTCATGAATGATCTGTTTAAATTTTTTCCTTCATACATCACACCGTTGTAGATCGTACATAAGTTTTAATTTGTGGTCCAAATCACAGCTTGATCATGCCAATCATGTAAAATTAAACAAATTTAGATGCACTTTTCAAATTCAAATTCAATCCATTGTCAATTCAATAGACTTGTCACTACTCTAATAGTGAGAGCGGCGAAACTATCTTGAATAATTTGACGTTGAAATAATTTGTTTCAATTTTAATATGTGTTCTGATCGATCGAAATGAATACTTGGTCTCTCATTCATTAGCCACGAACGCATTATTTAGGCAAGGTGAGACAGACTTGTACAAACTACAGCTTGAAGGATGGCCTTCGATGCAGTTCAATGCCTTTGAGCCCATACGTTGGATTATTTGATATTGGTGGAGAAGAAGTCTTTTTGCAAACATCAGAGGTACTTTGTATCGACTCTTGATAATATTATTTAGGGCCTCCCACGAAAAAGGTAACAGTATGCATTCTATTATATTAGATTGGATTAGAGTAAGTGAAACAAACGAGCACGAGTACTCATGTTGAGTGTTTCCTTGAAGAAGTGAGAAAAGAGTGGGGATAGTCAACGAGGCTTTAGAAACTCACGTACACATACAGAGAAAGAAGGTTGTACGAATAGAAAGGAGAGAAACCACAACTACCATCACCATAATACTAATTACTGCACTACTATTACCCGAGGCATTTCAGCCACTGAGAAAAAACTATCGAGAGTCAGGTGGACTTATTTAGGAACGGGCGAACAAGATGGGAAGCGAAGTATTTAGGTTTCAGGCGGTCGCATCTCAGACGGTCGAACAGAGACGGACACGCCCATACGCTCAGCGGACTCACACTTTTCCTCGAGCGCATGCCTGTCGGCTTGCCCCAGAGGTTGAGTCAGACGGACTCCAACTAGGTATTGAGTCTACTTGAAAGAGCAAATGGGAATTAAATTTCGCCAAGTATGTTCCCATTACGAGAGCAGCACACCCAGTTGCCTAGGTAGGGGTCCTTCCCCATGGGCTCAGAAGACCTCTCCTAAGGATAGATCTAAAGTCTAGACCGGAATTTAAAAATGTGTTGCGAAATTTTGATAAGCGCAAATGAAGGGGAGCTCCACGCCTAGTCACATGAGATTGGTTTTCCCTAGTGTTCAGTAGAGTAAGTCTCTGTACACATGTGATTGCTTCTACAAGTTTCATGCGAGATGTCAGGAAGATATCTCCTAGAAAAGGAGTTGCTTGTGGCAAGTGACGGAATTAGTAAAGGAGAACAACTACTTTTATTTTTTGACATTACGTTATTGCGGAATTTAGTAGCAAAGAAGGCAAGAGTTCAATATTTAAAATTAGAATTTAGTCAATAGGTAAAGGATACATGAATATTTGTACACACAAACACACACACACACACACACACACATATATA